>MQRK01219829.1:0-26130 GCA_001938485.1 Girardia tigrina
TTCTTTCTCGGCAAGAATTCGTCGTTCTTGAGATAGTTCCCGGCGGCGTTGTCGTATGGGTGCGCATGGCTTGGTGATGATCACGTGGTTTGATATGCAACTACCCGAGAATGAGCTCATGGTGGAGTTACCAACGATGTTGGAAAAGTTTAGCTCAATGAATTGATTGGGGTTAGACAACAACGTACACACTGGAGTGCTGGATGGTGTGTGACCAGCCGTTGTTGATTGTTGAAGTGGAAAAAGTCTCCGGTTCCTGCAGTCTAAGAGCAAACCGAAGTGGGTGAAGAAATCTGCCCTGAGAATCGGCTGTGTGACGTCAGCAACCGTGAAAGTTCATTGGAAAAGTTTGTCCAGCGGGACGAGGTTAAATGACATGCTGAGTGAACCATAGGTATGAACGATTGCACAGTTGGCGGCCGTGAGACGTGAGACTGTGCGTCGAGTTTGTGGTTGCACGCTTTTTGGCAGGACTGAGATGGCGGAGCCCGTATCGATTAAAAATGTCAATCTGGTAGTGTGCGGAGCAGTAACGGCGACATCGCACACGAAAATTCCGCAGCATATATCATCGTCTTCTGTGTCGGCTGCGAAGACCGAAGACGAACCTAGTTTTTTGACGACTTATAAGTACAGCCAGGCGCGCATCGTTTCGCCTGATCCCCTAGACTGGAGTGATGAACACAGACTGTGTCCATTTCAAATTCGTTTGTTTGGTCCTTCCAGGTGCATCCTGGCAGGCATTTCCTTGCCTCTCGACCGAACTTCGAATGATACCAACACACGTTTGCACTGGGTGATCTATTTCGGCTTGTTGTTGGACGTCTCTGATGGGATTTTCGTGACCTCATGGCACTGAGTGCCGTTATTTGTGTCGTGATTGTTTGCATTTGTGTCTGTAATGCCTCAATTTGTGTAGAAAGTGTATCTGGTGGTGTGGTTGAGGTTAATTGTGTCTGTTGTGTGTTCACAGAAAAACATGTGTTTGATTCGGTCGGTTGTGTGGCCATGATGTTGTCTGCAATTTTGGCAAGTTCAGTAAGATTGGTGACATTAGTGCCAGCAAGAACGGCTTGAGCCAGTGGTGTAAGTGACCGCAGAAAAAAACGCTTAAGTAGATCGGAATGAGGTCCATTAGTGATTCCTGGGTGTATAGTTTCTAAGTCTGTCACGATCTTGTTTAAAAAGTAAGATGGTTTCTGGTGACCGATGTGTTGTGATTTGAAGTATGTGGCAAAAACTTCGTCGATTGAAGGTTGAAAACATCGGAGAATGTGTTTTTTTAATTCTTCAAAAGGTTTATCGTGTGTGCCGATCGTTGTAATGTGTGGTGAAACAGATTGCAGAAGTTCAGGTGGAATCACACATAATGAATGGTGGAAGATGGCGACTTGGCTAGTGATTCGCTGTATGTGGAACCTCATTTCCAGTATTCTTAACCAACCTTGTGGTGTTCCGTCTTTGTCTAAAAAGTACGGTGGCGGTGTTGGTGGTAGTGAAATGGCGTTGATGTCTTGTAACTGTGTCGTTGAGTCATTCATCCCCCACGGTATAGTATCATTAACGGTTATGTAGGACTGATTCTGTATACCGTAGTCAAGCCATGTGAGGTGTGGACGCAATGGTTTTGTGTGCCAAGACAACCAGATTTGAGAACCGCGAATGTGTGATAATAAGAGGATGGTGTCGTTGATCGATGATGTAACCGCCACAGATAATTCACATGTTCCCGATGTCATGCTTAAGAAAATATTTATGTGTAATATTTATTTATACGGTTTATTTTATTTTATTTTTACGGTTGAGAACCTGATGCCATGTGTGTTGTACGCAGAGAAAAAGGTGTGGTAGCATCTATAGTCACTCAATCCCCCCGAAAAATCAAACCATTCCATCAGGTATAAAGATTTTTAAATATTAATATAATTATTAAAGGAAAATCAAAGCGCCACAAAATTGTTACAAATAACATAAATGAAATGAAGGTGTAACTGTAATGTTATAGTTAATGTCTGTAAAAATTATTAAGGGGCTGTTGTCAATATGCTGCGGAGCCAACGAGCTGCACATGGATAGTAACACATACTGATATAGAGAATTGATGCAATGATGCCACAAACCCAAACATAACATTGCCACAAGCTTCACAGAACACAAGCATACACCTGCAGCGCGACAGTGCCATAAGTCAAATACGACAAGCACATAACATTGCCATGAGTTTACTACTAGACAGTACATAATAGTACCACAAGTTTCCTTATAATGAGTGCCAATAAAGATAATAAGTATATCATCCCCGAGCGACGCTTTACTAGGTGGGGGGCCCATCGCCCATCCCGTCTTTACCGGAACCCGAAGGTCCTTCAAACTCGGCACTGATGTCTGTCGTGACATCAGGAGGGTCGTGACATATATATATTTATTTATTTTTCGTGACAATTAATTTCGACGATATAACCGTCATCGTCAGGTCTCAAGAAAACAATGAATTTTAAATCTGCTTATATAGGCACGCAGTGATTATGTCATCAATGGATTATTATGTCATCTAAACACACTCAATAGGGTTTTCGAGAGACCCGAATCTTAGGATCTAAAGATCTGATATTAAGTGCTTCACAGGCTACCCTATCCCAATATTTTTTAAACGAGAACACAGAATTTTAAAATCATTTATGTTTATGTTTTCATTCGACTTACAACCCTTTCTGTGTTCTGCAATATTACTCCCACCTACTTTCCGACCATGTTCTTGGATTCTCTTACAAAGATGACTGGATGTCTCTCCAAAGTATGTGGCATTACACCCATTACATGCAAATTTATATACGAGATCCGAACATAATCCAAATGGGGTTAGAGATTTATTACAAAACACATTTTGGATTTTATATGTTTGTGATATTATTTTTAAATTAAAGGCATTATTTACGCATTTTAAAATTGAACGTTTAAATTGACCAAATCCCTCTGAATATGGAATGCTTAAAACGTATTTTAAAGTTTTTGAGTCTCTTTATCCTTTATAATCGGTTTATTAATTAATTTATCAATTGTTTCTTTGGTCAATTTCTTAACAATTGATTTTGAGTAACCATTTTTATTCAATAGTTTAGTTAATTGATTAATGCTATCACAACTTTTTGTATAAGTTGATGATTTTGGAGATCTCTTAGATCGCGTCGGACTCATGGTGGAAGAGGCGACACAGGAACGAGATGTGATCCTCTGACCATACGTGAGGCATTCGTCGGGCGAGAATCAATTGATTGTCGAAGATTGCGAGAACCGCCGGCTCGTGGTCCGCAATGTCGATCTGGTGGATGAGCACGTCGATTTGGCTGCGCTCGTGCAATGAGAACCGTGTTACGAGGATCGGGAGCGTGTGGCAGAAACCGCCCGTGAGGTCACTCAAGATCGGCGCATACGTAGTGCTCGCTTTGACGGCGGTGCTCAACTCGATGCCGTAGTGGGAGTCGAGACTCAGGATGACCATGCGGTGCACAGACTTGTTGTCGTGGAAGACCTCGTGCAGGATCGACAGCAGGCGCAGACACGGCGCGCGTGCGCACGGATCGTTGCTCACCATCACGAGATTCGTGTTCGGATCAACTAACACGAGCACATCAATCGACAAATTGATCTTGTTCGAGTGGCGCATAGAATCGACCGGGGTGAAAGTGACAATCGGTTGTCGGACCGGCACCAGTCGCCGTAAGAGAACACGGCGTCCATGGCAACCGGGTCGCTGATTGTTGCCGATTGGCGGCCAATTTTCCCGATTAACTGATCGATCGTCCAATCACAATTGATTCGATAACTGAAATAAATCGATTTCTTCATCGATTGTTCTTTGATTCGAAATACGAGTTCGTTTGGGTGAACAAAAATGTGATTTTTGTCACTAGAATTTCGATTGTCGTTATCGTTATCGATTTTGTTGTCGTTATTGACGAGTTCGAATGAATGGAAACTCATTGGACCAGTTATTCTCAATGGAATGTCGGATCGATTGTGTGACTCGATAAACACCAAATTCATGGGGAAATTGTGATAGTATATTGAGATTGGAAATTCGCTAGATAAATAAATAAGTCAATTTCTCTACCTTCGATGGAAGAAGAATTTGCAGAAATTAAAATTAAGAAGTACCAAATTTCATAATTCAAAAAATGTATTTGTTTATTTACAATTATTTAAACAATTCATAAAATTATATATAGTTTTTCTTCAATTTTTTTTAACAAAAATAGATTTTTTGCAATTATCAACAAAATAGTTTTTTTCGATTGTCAAGTTTTCCTCTGCACTCGCTATCATAAATTAATAAATAAGAAATATAGGATTTTATGTATATATATTTAATATTTATAAATAATGATAAAAATTTGTGCCACTACAATGATAATGACCAAGATCGAAAAATTAGTCCTCTAATTATATTATATTTGTATCGAGATTCACAAAAACTGTTTGGCGTTGTATATAACCCAGTATCAGTTTTCTTTCTATGAATCTCAGTCTCATAAACATCTCTTTTCTTTTCAATCAGTAAATCTAGGAAAGATAATTTACCATTATTCTCTGTTTCTGAAACAGAGATGATTTATGTCATCATTAATTTAACGGTAATAATGAATATTGATAGCTTTGTCTATCAGATTCATAC
Source organism: Girardia tigrina (assembly GCA_001938485.1). Lineage (NCBI taxonomy): Eukaryota > Metazoa > Platyhelminthes > Tricladida > Dugesiidae > Girardia > Girardia tigrina. The sequence goes on from MQRK01219829.1 coordinate 4,673, forward strand.
AGAAGATCTGTTTGCGGAGTTTTTAATTAGACCATAATTTAATGGTAAATTATCTTTCCTAGATTTACTGATTGAAAGGAAAAGAGATGTTTATGAGACTGAGATTCACAGAAAGAATTGGTGTTCCTCAGATTGGTGTTAAAGTCAATATATGGTTTAAGCCATTTTGACTGACTAAAATGGAGAGCCCGATGGATTTTTGTAACTATGAGATCATTTCTTATAGCTTGTTGTAGGTTGATGTAGTAGGCTGATGACAAACCAGCTTCTTATGTTTTCCAATAGTGGAGATATACATCATTATATTGCCAAAGTGTTTGACACTTGAAAGCTTGCCAGACATTTTGTGCATGTCTGCTCCGCGAATTGCCTGAAACAAGATTCGAATGAAAATTGAAACAGTTTCATCCGTGGTCTGATAAGTTTTGGCATGTATTCTGATCTCCGCCCAATTATTCGCGTCTCGCATATTATTAAGTCGATCCTATCTTTCATCTTGAGTTGAGCGCTTTCCTGCTGAATTAATATTAAGAGATCATAAAAGGAAGCGGTTTCTCCAAAAAGCCATTCCGTGTCGACTCTTAAGCATTCTTTGATTTATTGCTTCTTTCTGCCTGAGATTTTCTTAGCTTCTGTCATTGATGATTCAATGACACTTTTCAGGATCATCGGTCCATTGCCAGTAGCTAAGAGAGCGTGGAACGGGAGTCGTCTCTTAGCTAGAATGTCCATTGGGTGAGGTAACCCAATTGTGATGGTATCCATTCTGATCTTCTGATCCTTCCTTATCCCCAACACTAATCGAGTACCATGATTGTGTAGGCTCTGCAGTTTCTTTACTAGTGTGTCGGTAGTCCTCCAATTTTCACACCCATAGTATACTACAGGTAGTATACAACTCTCAATCAATTTTCGCTTGCTTCAGATCGTTAGTTTGGACACTTCAGGATAGGCATCAAAGTTCGTAGCTTGCCGTACCCTTTCCTTATTCTCTCTCTGATATCTGCCTCATAAGTTCCGTAAGAAGATATTATTGATCCAAGGTAACAGAACTCGGTAACCCATTCGATTCTAGACATCATCTCGCAACCTGCTGTTTGTATTTTGGAGTCACCATTTAGATTCATAATCTTGGTCTTTTTTATGTTTATCTTTAGACCCAGTTGCTAGAACACTTCGTTTAGAATACGTAGATTTATTGCTAACTCATTATAGTCTTTGTCAATGAGACAAAGGTCATCTGCATACGCTAAATGATTGATCATAAGTTCGGTTCCGTTCTCATTTCGTAATTTTACTCCTCCTGTCATGCCATTTGCTTCTACTAGTTTGAGTGTTTCTAATAATAAATTTTACGATAAAATAAATAGACTCTGTTATTTATAAATTAAAACAAAATTTATTTAATATTTTGTTCTATATTTTATGTACTCAACATACATGTATAAAAGTGTAAATATATTATTATAAAATAAATTAGATAAAAATCAAAATTTGTGTGGATGGTTTCTAACTGGTTTATAGATTTATAGGACAATAATATTCCTATCACTTTCCTTATTGTGTCAAAATATAAATTGGTTCAATCTGATCCTTAATTTTATCAATTTTAATTCATAAAGGTTTGGAAAAAGCCATATTGAACCTTTAATCAAACTCCATGTTATTTGCACCAGTTTTTAATATCAGGAAGTAAATCCTTTCAAATAAGTCTTTCAGTAAAGCCTTCAAAATAATTACATTGAAATTTAGATCAATGCTGGAAACTTAAAAAAATCTTCCGCATTCTTCTAAATTATTTTCTCCATTGTACATATCGGGAACCAGATTCTTTGTAGACTTATAATGTTATTTATCTATCTGAAATTTTTCAGGGCAAGTAACGGAAATTTTTAATTTGTTAAATCTAATATTCATAATAATTATCATTATGATTCTTATATATCGATTAATATTAATTCTTGCAAAAAAATGTTACAAGAATTTCAAAATTACAAAAAAAGTAATTTTAAAATTAAAATTCGATAAAATCAACCAATAATTACACTAATTAATTCGAATATCTGAAAAACCAATTTATTTAATATTATTAACATGCCGGTTTTTGTTTTATCGAATTAACGAAGCACACATTTAAAACCCAGCATATTATTTTAAGCTTCCTTTATTCGTTTATTTTTTTTTCGTTTTTGGATTTGAATAAATAAAGTTAAAAAAATAAAATGAGAGAATATAAAATTGTTATGCTCGGTAGTGGTGGAGTGGGTAAAAGTTGTTTGACGGTTCAATTCGTACAGGGAGTATTTCTCGAGAAATACGATCCGACAATTGAAGACAGTTATCGTAAACAAGTGGAAATTGAAGAAAATCAATGTATGCTGGAAATTCTCGATACTGCAGGAGCTGTAACATTGGCATTTGTTTCAGAAATATTATTTTACATAAAAATGTGTTAATTTATCAAGGAACAATTCACAGCGATGAGAGATATGTACATGAAAAGTGGTCAGGGATTCGTGCTCGTATACTCGATTACCAACCAGACTTCGTTTAACGATCTCGACGATTTACGGGAACAGATTATTCGAATAAAAGACACGACCGATATTCCGATGATTCTCGTCGGTAACAAATCAGATTTGGAGGATCAACGAAATGTCGGTCGATTGCAAGGACAACACAAGGCTAAGATGTGGAATTGCTCATTCATTGAGACAAGCGCTCGATCGAATTCCGGAGTGAATGATGTAAAATATTTTGGTTTTGATTTAGATAATTTTTGTAATTTAATTGATTTAATCAATATTAAAATTGTAGAAACATTCTTTTATCAAACAATCGAATTTATTAAAATATTTTTATTATGTAATTTATTTTTATTGCATGTTTTTTGGAATTTATTGTTTGTGTTAGATTTTACTAACAGATATTAGATTTGAAAAATGAATAATTGTTAGTAAAATGTGCTTTGTTTACAAATGTTAATAATAAAAATTTTAAGTATTTTATATAATTTTTTAAATTTATATTTAATAATCGCTTTTTGTAAAATTCAAATTACGAAATAAATATTTACAATATATTTGATTAAAACGTTTCTATCATTTCAAATATACAAGTTACTCATGTTAATAAAATTTTAATTTTATTTTAAAAAAGTGTAATTTTAAAAAAAACTTGTTATTTTAATTTATTTAATATTTATTTTTGAAGTAATTTTAATCATCTCTTAATAAAATTTCATATTTAATATTTTAATCATTGAATTATTCAAATTTCAATTTACCAGCGACATGAAAATTACCCAATTTCTTATTTATTTATCAATTAAAAATTCTATTGAGAACAGTTAATTGATTTATACATCTAATGATAAATGAAATGCTGAAATGTTACATTTTTCATTTGCTTAAAGTATTAATTTATTAATTAGATTATTTTTCTCACATTTTATTTTCTTTGCAACTAAAATGCAAATTCTTTAAAGATAAATGTTATTGTAATTCCTAAGTTATGATTAGTTTTTGTTCGGCGCGTGACAACTCAGATTTTTTCCAAATGGTGCAGAGAAATCAAAAGATTGAACACCCCTTGTTAAGAATGGTGACCCGACAAAAGCGCTCACTTTTCAAAATTTTTGTAAAAATTTTTTTAAATTCTTAACAGAAAGCATCATTATTTCTTCTATTATTATATTGTTTAAATCCAAAATATTAAATCACTTTTTGAATTTTTATAAAAAAATTTTTTTTATCTTATATTACTTGGGATTTAAACAAAATAATGATAGTATAAATAATAGCGCCCAACGAATTGTAAAATTGTAACAATAACGAAAGCAACAAAATGTTAAAAATAAAAGTAATAAAATGAAAAAAAAGTTAAAAAATAATACATTATATTATATTTCCAGATTATATGACAATCGTTTTAGATCATTTATTTGTCTAAAACGGGATTACATAGATAGAATGGATGTTTGTTTGAAATTCTAAAAAAACTGTTTTGGAAAGCATCATTGAGGTTCTTGATAATTCGCAGTTGAAAAATCAGAAGTTGACATTTTTAAAACTTTTTTTAAAACATTTTTAAATGTTATTGTAATTCCTAAGTTATGATTAGTTTTTGTTCGGCGCGTGACAACTCAGATTTTTTCCAAATGGTGCAGAGAAATCAAAAGATTGAACACCCCTTGTTAAGAATGGTGACCCGACAAAAGCGCTCACTTTTCAAAATTTTTGTAAAAATTTTTTTAAATTCTTAACAGAAAGCATCATTATTTCTTCTATTATTATATTGTTTAAATCCAAAATATTAAATCACTTTTTGAATTTTTATAAAAAAATTTTTTTTATCTTATATTACTTGGGATTTAAACAAAATAATGATAGTATAAATAATAGCGCCCAACGAATTGTAAAATTGTAACAATAACGAAAGCAACAAAATGTTAAAAATAAAAGTAATAAAATGAAAAAAAAGTTAAAAAATAATACATTATATTATATTTCCAGATTATATGACAATCGTTTTAGATCATTTATAATAAAAACAAAAATTTAACAAAAAAAAATTAAACAAAGATTTCAATAAGTCGGCGCTTTTGTTAGGGCGCATTTGTCGGGGAACCGTTAAGAATATATGGGAGAAAACATAAAAAGAAATTTTTTTGATTCTTTTCATATAGATATTACACAACTTAAGTTTATGAATACTTCAGTCTAAATTTCGAGTCAAATTTTGTATCCATAGATATAGATCGATTAGTAAATAAACATTTTATAAAACTAATGGTTTAAAATAAATAATCGTGTTTTTAAGGTTTTGTTTGAAGATTTTCCAAACAATTTCTGTGTTTTTAAAACGGAAATAAAAAATATTTTATTAAAATAACTCATTTTATTTATTTTTAAAATTAAATCTCACAAAACACAACATATAAATTGTATAATCATTTAATCTGGTTCCTTATTTGTTGTAAATAACAGCCACTGAAGAAACATAAATACCAACTACATTAAAAGTTTGAGCAATTTTAGAGCTTGCTTCTTAGAAACGTTTTTTTTATGGTAACTTCATTATCGATTTATAGCTCACAGCTTTTGATTCTATTAAAATTATTTGATTCATTGGTGTGAGAACTATTAAGTGTTTTCAACATCGAAGCACATACTTTTTGAATATCATTAAATGACAGCATTTTATCTTGGATCTTGCGAAAAGTTCATTATTTTGCTAGCAAGTGATTTTTGACCAATAAATTGCGAAATTCTTTCAATAAAAACGCAATTTTATTTTTCTTGATATCATTAATAACAAACTAAATAACTATTGTAACAGTTATCAAATTTGTTTTTCGTTTACACAAAGCTTCAATACAAGCTTTAAGATGTTTTAAAAATTTTCGATTTCAGATAATAACTAAAATCAGATTAAAATAACTGTTGAGAAATATTGTCCCTTTCAAAACGATTTTTTTTATTTCAATAGTCCATGTAATATTATAGCCCAAAATATTTTCTTCTAATTTATTTTGACTAGATTGAATAAAAAAAGATTATTGCAAAATAATTACTAGGACATATTGTCCCAGAGATTACCCTCTCAATACTGTTGGGTCAATAAAAAATCGTGTTGAAAGGGTTAAGGAAAAATAATTTTAATTTTTGAGAGTAAATTAATAAATAGAAAAATAAAAATTATATTTCATTGATTTTATTTTTTTTCATTTATTGTATTTGTCATTCTTATTTTTAAGATAATAAAAATTATTCAAAATTTATGTAACTTTAAAAAATATTTAGAAAAATATTGTGTTCTATACATTTAATTATGTTAAATGCTTGGATATTTATTTCCAAGCTTTAAACGACTCTTAAATATTAATCATAAAAACACTAAAAAAATTCTATGTCGAGAAAACATTTTCAATTCTTTACTCCAAGGAAAACATTTTAGGTTATGCTTTTCATAACCAAATATGAGTGAAAGTGGATTCTTGACGGTTATTTGTCTAAAACGGGATTACATAGATAGAATGGATGTTTGTTTGAAATTCTATAAAAACTGTTTTGGAAAGCATCATCGAGGTTCTTGATAATTCGCAGTTGAAAATCAGAAGTTGACATTTTTAAAACTTTTATTTAATACCAACAAATGAACATAATTCTAAAAAAGTTTTTTGACTAAATTTCACAGGACCACTTTTCATTTTTTTCTCACACAAACCATTTATACATAAAAATAATGAATTGTAAATATATATCATATATGTAAATAAATGTAATATTTCTTTAAATTTGAAATTTTATTATTAAATTTATAGTCTTGTTAAATTTTGTTGCATTAGAATATTTTAGTTTTTTTTGAAAAATTTTTATTTTAACTTACGCAAATATACTTTATTTCGTGATTTATTTAGAAATCTTGTGTTTTTAAATTTATTACTTCAAATCCTATTAACAATATTTTATATCAAACCTTATTAAATTTTAGCACTTTAAATTTATACACACATTATTATGAACATAATTCTAAAAAAGTTTTTTGAATTATGTTAAAATCTTGTATTTTAATTTTGTTATCAAAAATATTTTTATTAAGTATATTGTACTTCAAACTTTAAGTTTTGTATTTTAATTTACAAAAGGCTTTATATCAAAATTTATTGCTATCTTTAATTTAAATTATTGAATAATGAGTTGCAATTTTTTATTTTAAAAATTTATATTAACTTATCTTATTCTAATCGTAAAATTCTTATATTTGAATTTAGGATATAAATTAAAATGTTTTGGAAATTTCTATGTTAGATTTTAAATTAAAAATTTTACACCAGTTTCCTAAAATCTCACATAAACGATGGTTCAACTGATACCCAATCATCAGTTTCTACAAAAACTGAAAGTTTTGAATTTAAGAAAGACGAAAATACCAATTAAAAACCTTTTCTAAGATTATATAAATATTACACAACAATCGTTTATTATGTAAGTCTTAATTTAGAGTTAAATTTTGCATCCATCGGGAGCTTGTTTAGTAAATAAAATTAATTCCATATTAGTTTTTATAAATAAAGGAAGATGAAGAATATCAGAAATACAAAATATTAAGATCTGACGTAGAGGCTGCGCAAAAGGTTTGAAGATTAACAAAAGCCCAGGAATGGATAACATCAGTGCGGAACTAATCCAGAATGGACGCGAACATAGCACGACATAAATTTAATTGATAGTGAGGCAGAGATCCATAAACTTACGAATAGACTTCACAAAATGTTAAATAAATTTGGAATGGAAATTAGCAGAGTAAAAAGGCAAATAATATTTTTGTCAAAATTAACAGCAGTTGATGGAATAGTATTTAAAACTTTCATTTTTTGTCACTAATGAGCTTGAAAATAATTCTCAATTTAGATTCGGATGTTGTTCTAACTTCAACTTTCAATGTGTCTTTATTAAAAGAGAAGTTGGATTTGACAATAAATAAAGGAGTAGAAGAAATTATAAGACTTAATTCTCGGTATCCAAACAACTAAGAAAAAACCATTAAGGAGATAGCAATTTTCGAAGAAAATAGATCTCGAGGTTCTAATTTACAAATGGTTTATGAATATTTAAAAACTATTCCACCGACTAGTGTAGAAGCTGAGCGAATATTTTCTACATCCGGAAGAATAAATACAAAAATAAGATCTTTAAAAAAATGACAGCTTGGATATCTTGTGCTTCTTGAGGACATAATTTACATCAAAAAATAATTAACAGCTTCAAATATTTTTCTATGCTTGTTATAATTTTTCAAATACATTAATATTCTTATTTTCTGTTTATTTTCTTTAACTTTGAAATAGATTTTTATTTTTTTATTATAACAATTTTGTTTTATTATTTGTATACCGGTATCAATCCGGGTATACTGGTATCATACAAAATTAATACCGAAATCCCGGTTTTCAATTTTGGATGCCCTAATAACAAGGTTTCTTTTCGTTTAAAAACATTAGTTTTATCAACTAATCAATCTCTATCGATTGATTCAAAACTTGGCTCAAAATTTGACTTATGTAGATAAATGTCATCCGGTTCTTTTTGAAAATGTTTTGTAGAAATGATGATCCATTGACCTTTTTATTTAGTCTTCACATGTAACTCTTCCCGAAATTTTAAAATCGATAACACAGATTTTAAAAATATTTTTCTTCTATTTTACATTTGTTGTAGATTATATCATAGACAAAATTTTTATCTACGAAAGATTTTTTTATGTTGGTATTTTTATAAAAAATATTTTTAAGATGAGCTATTTTAGGGAGCATCAATTCGATATTTTCTTTGTCATAAATATAATTATCTAGTAAAAGATTTCTACTGCTATCGTTGATTAAGTACGAATTTCTGCACGAAGGCATTAAAATACATAAATCGCGTAGAAAAATTAAATTTGTTTAATACATTTTAAAATTTTTGGCACGAATCCAAAATCCTTTTGTTTTACAAATCTTTATAAATGTTTTCTATCAAATTCTTCTATTTTAAAATAAAGTTTGTATGTTAATGTTGTACTTTGATCTTTGATTTCTCATAAAAATTAATATTAAACTTTTTGAAAGAAATGAAATTTAAGGTCTAATAACAATTTATAATATCCATAAATTATATTAATTAAAGTTCTCCAAAAATTATAAATTTATCCATTAATTTTTGACATAATAATAATTCCTTTTCGTTTAACGTTCATTTGAAGAAAGCGAAGAAATATTTGTAAAATGAGTGTCTTACAACCTTTTCCAATTCGATTAGAACATACTTAATTAATGATGTCTTGATGTAGCAATTTGAACTAGATCAAAGAGTTTTCAATGATGTATTCGATAAAAAATATTGGCAAAGATCTGGAAAGGCTTTCAAAAACATATAAAGTTAAGTTTTAGAAGTCTTGTAGAATTTATATTTATTATTAAGTAGTTTAATTAAATCGAAATACTCTTGTGAACCATGTGGTATGTGAATTATTCTTATCAACTTGGGGGTGGTCTTTCTGTTTCGTTGTCGGCGTGCCAGTGATATACGTTGTCTGAGCTTCATTAGAATTACTCATTTTGAAACGATATTTGTTAGATTATCTTTAACTAACTGTGGTTGTAGGAGTGAATTAAGATTGTTAATACAGTTTTAATTTACATATTTACACCCGATAGTTTCAAAAAGACCTTATAAAGTTACCTCCTTTAGCATTGCAATGGAAGTCGGTACGAATTTATTTACAAATCTTTCATCCTAGTATCTATTGAGTTGACTGTATCATTTTGACTTCTTATTCATCGGCTTAATATTATCGCTAATTATTTTCATTGTTTGAAATATATTAAACTTTGTTAAGTTGAAGTGGTTTTTTCGATGATATAGTTATGACATTGCTCAGTAATAAAATGATTTGCTAGGTTAATTAAGTTATCAGAACTTGATCATCAGGCATATGAAACTGTAAAATGAACAGTATTAAAAATAAAAGAAAATAAAATAAAATAACTGAAGTATAATTCATTGCAACACTGTAGAAAAACGGAACATGCGTATGTACATCTTAAGAAGACTTGATGCCCATATTATAGTTATTAGATTACTGCATGAAATATCCATTTTTTCAGTAAAAAACGTAGGATGTAGACTCGGTTTTGAATTATATTAAAAACATCAATTTGTAGAATGAGAATGTTTAATTATATGAGAGAAAACAATTTAACGTAACTATTAAGAATGCTAGTATGATTCTCGACTTTTTTTATTACTATTACCAACTTTACAAATAGTTGAATAGAATTACTAAAAAAACTCTTGTAGGTTTGCATAGTACGAATTGATTAATATTTATGTCTTTAAATTATTTGAATCAGAATTTGGCATTTGAATATTTATAAACTATATCTCATAAATTTCATTGGCTAAAATTTAGAATTATTTTTTTTATTTTTTAAAACAATAAATTGATTTATCAATTTAAAAATTATAAAAAAAATTATTCAAACCATTTAAAATGTACAGCGATTTTTGATATTTAAAATAAAATTTTACATTAAACCTGGTGAGAAATATTTTTGAATGGTGTTTATTGTATGTTGTTTGGTATGTTGTTTTAGGATTGTGTTTCTCCCACCCAGATGGAAGATTGATATTTTCAATATTTTAAAATGTCAGATTGTTTATTCAATTATTAAAATTTTAATAATCAACTTTAAAATTAAATTAATATTTTAATAATTTTTTTCTTAAAATAAATAAAACTTATTTTTAATTTAAAGTATTTAATTATTTTTGTAATCGAATTGTAAATTAAATTTGTTTGAATAATAAGACGTTAAATAATATTATTTAAAAACTAATCAATCAAGAATGATGACGAGCTACGCAAGTTTTATGGAGAATTGTCCTAGTCGCAATTCGAATTGTGATACAAATAAATGTAGTGCAAACTCAATTAGTATTCTCAATAAACCTAAAATTAAATTAGTTTCAGATAATATGAATAAAAATAGTAATCAACCATCTGGATAGAAGAGACAATCCTTAATCAGCACATAATATTCAGACATCAAACATTCAAACATTCCCCACAGTAAACATGAAATATAACTTCATTTTTTAAAATATGTTGTATTTACATTTAGAAATATCAATTTGAATATTTAATTGGAGGCGACCGTATTATATTGGGAATTATTTATTTTTGTAAATATTAAAATCAGGACGCTATTTTTTAGAATATATTATCTTAATTGATTTCAGCGATTGTCCATTGTCATCTTTAGACTAAATTAACATTAGTAGTAATGAGTTACGAGTCATAGTCATGATTCTGTTTAGTGAGCATGAGGCTTAAATATGATTTTTGGATTTACTGATCTTTTTAAAAAGTTTCTTAAATTACTTGTGTCAATGCGTTTTAAATTTAATACATTAAAAATCAGAGCAGGGAAATATGTAGACTAAAGAGATTACAAATCTTTTTGTAAACGAATCGAAAACCACATGTGATTGAATAAAGAGTATTAAAATAATATCAAAATGCCAAAAGAAAATATAGATAGTTCTCTGTAATCGATTTAAAAATAATTGTAATAGAGTGATCCGAAAATTAATATTCAAACCTCACACTTAACTTCTTTGCTAAACACTGTCAAAAAGAACCTGATAACATTATTGAATGGATAAACATTACTGTTCATTATAAGCTGCGAAATTACTGTTAATTTAATTTGGTAATGGCACTAGGTAATCCATCATAATCAATTACAGAAATCAATGTGTTAAAATCGCGTTCTGATTTTAATTTTACAAACTTACCATTATTTTTAGAATTTTAATAAATATACCGGAACTTTTTTTACTAGTATTTACTTGTAAATTGTGCTTTTATTTCGTCTACCAATCAGAATTAACTGATCGGACGATGAATAAATTAGCATTTAATTCAAAATAATAAATTCATGTACCTGAAATATGAGTGAAATATTCTACTGATTTAAACTTTCACAGCTACGGTGATAGTAGAAAACTCATAACATTGTCTTATGTTTAGTTTAGGTTAAGAAGAACAAAAGTAGAAAATAGATCAAAATACGTAATGATTATAATAAATATACTTAATAGTTATATCGAGTTTGTAATTTTTAGCAAACTCATCGAAATTTATTTTCTACTGTTCTTCTCTTTAACCTGAACTAAACCTGGGCCAACACCCATGTCATGTAACACACAATATTAAATATTAAATATACGATTATACAACTTGATGGAGCCCCAAGTCAAGCATAAATTAAGAGATGCAGTAATTATCGAAAATGTGTTGAATAAAAGTAAATAAAAAGTAAAAATATAATTGACCAATTTGTGAGAATATTTACCCTAAAGCATGAATGTAGTATAATTCCATTTTATATTTTAAATTCATTAAAATTAAAATTTTCTTTTATTGATTAATGGAAATCCAAATAACGTAATTATTATCTCTCAATTTTCACAATTTTGTAGTAATTATTCAAATTACTATTAATATATGTTAAAAATAATTTTTAGTTCACATTAATAATAATATTTATTCAATATTTAACTGTTTATTTGTATCCATATTTTCGGACATTAGGACTTATAAACTGTAAAATCGAGCATCATTGGAAAAAATAAGCTTACATTTAAATTAATCTAACTCTCATGGGATTTTAATTGAAAAAGAATTGTAATTTGAAATGGTCTTTATCAGATTACAGGTAAGACACATGATAATTAATTTATTTTTAACAGGTTGAAAATTCTCGAAGAAGAATTAAAGAACATCCCTTGTAGATGTAAAAATAAATGAAATTTTTCCCTATTTTCAGCAACCTTTGAAATAGTTTTTCATTTATATAACAGAAATGGTGATTAATCATCAAGTAATCAAAATGTCATTTAAAATTTGTTGGTAGGATTGTTAGAATGCTTGTACATAAGTTTGAGGATCATGAGATTTCTATTTAATAATATTTATTATTAATAATCTATACAATGTAAATATCTCTGAATAACTATTAAACATGATGTATAAGGTCGAAGATTTAATTCTATTTATACGCGTTTTCCTATTTTTAACAATATTACTGCCGCTAATGTCGACTGTGTTAGCAGTCATTTTTTAACAAAATTTTCAATTACTACATTACAATTAGCTTCTGTATCGAGCATGACATTTAGTTTCTTACATCCTTCTGTAAATTTAACATTCGTTTTGCTAAATTTAGATGATTTTCTCATCTATACTTTTTTGTATAAGACCGTTTCGGTCTATTCTAATAAACATTTATGAAGTCGAGAAAAACGCAATTTTATCCATTTCATTTAAATCTTCATTTATTTAATTTGTATTCTATCTCTTTTACTTTTGAATTTTCAGAACATTTCTAAATATATTCTATCTATATATTTTGGAAAAATATAAATAATTATTAAATAAATGATAAAAAAAATATTTGGGTGCGAGATAATAAAGTTTTGGAAACAGTTGATTTTCGACTAGAAATTCCTTTAAATGCATTCTAGAAATGAAGGGAATTTCATGGGAATATATATTACAAAGATTCCAGTATTTTTTATATTTATAATCAATTTCTCCGTGGCAGACGCGTTAACTCTTCCAAGAATGATTGTTTCGTGGGTTTACCAGTCTTAATATTTCTGTGCTGCAATCGAATTCTTGGAACGATATGAAGTTTCACACCGAATTTCAGTTTGATATCTTCACAGGAAGATGTCATTCATAGTTACTGCCAGCTGCTGACAGTACTCTTCTCTCAGCTGCAACTATGAACGTGTTAATCACGTATTTCCTGTAAAACATTTTTAAAATTCTTGCTTTGTAATTGGACTTAAATTTTAAATGTATAAAAACAATTAAATCAAACTTAAAATAATATATTTTGATAACATTAACAAAATCATTTTGTACACTTAATTGTTATGTTATAAAACGTTCACAAATTGTAAACACAGACGTATTTATGTGTCCATTTAAAAATAATTATTGTTTCCATTGAGGTATTATCTTTTGTCGATCTTATTCTTAAATATTACGATTAATAACAATCAATTATTATGTAAACAATTTTTTAGTCGTGATGAATTGAATGTGACCATCAAGTATAAATATTTCAATTAACCTAGTAAAATATTAATTATTCCAATCAGATATAATTAATGAATTATCATAAATTGATTAATGTTATCAATTATTTTTTATGCGTGTTTTAAAACTTATTTCGATTTATCGTACTGGCTCAATGTTTTTAATATTTATTAAATGCACAATGTCATAATGATTATTGTATCTAACAATAAATTCGCCTCGAGGAACTAATAAAATTACCTAATATTATAACATAATATAGCATATTAAAACAAATTTTTTTATAAAGTACGTATAATTGTATTGAATACTTAAAAATTTAATAAATATTTTAAAACTAAAAAAACCATCATATATGACAGAAGAGCTGAATTTTCTTCTTTGAAAGTTTCTTTTTTAATATTAAAATCATAATTATTTTAAAATAAATATATTTTATATGCATGTGTTGGATACTATTTTAGAAGTCTGCAATCGTTCTATCATATTATCATATATATAAAAGCCCAGAGTTTCATCTGTGTTACGCTCAAAGTTTGCTGTGATCAAATTTTTTTCTGGTTTTTGCTAGGCTTAATTTTTTAATCAATGCATAATAATATGAAATTACAAGCCCACAATAAGCAGCGTCTGCGGAACTGCTATATATATATATGAATAATACGATAGAACGATTGCAGACTTTTAAAATAGTATCTAAGACATTCATACAAAATATATTTATTTTAGAATAATTATGATTTTAAAATTAAAACAGAAACTTCCAAAGAAGAAAATTCAGCTCTTCCGTCATATATGACGGGTCTTTTTCTAGTATACATATAATAACTAATGATTTTTTAGATCCAAATGACCTATTATTTGAGTATGCGATAAAGATTTCTATTCTAAAAAATAAAGATTTCTGTTTCTAAAAAAATATGATTTTTACTAATTAAGTTTCTTATTAAGTTCGAAATAAAATAATTGAGATACTTAACTTCATAATAACACTGTGAGGCTTTTATTGTTACTAAAACGGAACAGTTATAATTTTGAAATGGAAACACAATCCTGAATTAAAGAAGATTAAATAATTTTTTTATTATTACTTATTATTATTGTATTATTATTACAACAATTTAAATCATGAACGTATTTTTCAAACATATTTTTCAAATAATTAAAATAATCAAAATTAAATAAATTTAAAATCAATATTGAAAAAATAGTTTTTCACTTGATAAAATTTCAATACAAAGTAAAGGATCACGCTAACAGCATTGAAGGTTTGTTATATTGACCTTTGAGGTGGCGTGCGGCGGAGATTAGTTGCAGAGAATAACTATTTTTCAGATGAAGTTTTAAATACATGCAATGAAATGTACAGAAATTAGTTTAAATATCTATACTTCATTACTTTATTGTAAAATAAATAATTATACGGTTAAACAAATAACAAGACCTAAAATAGTAAAGTTAATAATAGAAAATTTCTACCGCGCGTACGGCCGAAAGATAAAGAAATTAATTCTTTGATCGGACACAAAACGGAAGTGCGGAAATTAAAGAAAATAAGAATTTCTGATAATATCATACCGCAATTACCAACAGAAATCTATTAAAAATATTTAAATAATTAAAAAAAAATTTTTTCTTTGATTCGATAATAATAAAGGTATTTCGAAACTATTTGCTATAGCAATAAATGTTTTATCAATTTTAATGATAATGTTGTTTTTTAATCTTAAGTATTCATCATAAGATCATCCAAAGTAACCTTTCTCTTTGCTTTGAGATTTAAAGAGCTTTTTTACTTTAATAAATGACTAAATTGCATTTAAATAATGATTAAATGAATATATAATACATAAGTTCGTATTTATTAAATTATTTAATCTCTTCTCACTAATTATTTTAACCATTATTAATCCCTTCATCATTGCTTTGATTGTAAATATTATGTTCTCAATTTATTTTTTAATTTTCCTGCCAAGATCGTTTTCTTGACATTACTTCTAAAAAATTATTTCGTCAATTCAATTGATATTAAAATGATCTTATCACTCTAGGAAATGACCGATTCGTTCTGGAAATATGCTCATTCATACCTAGGAATCTTGCAAGTTTAAGTATTAAAGTTTATCAAAGTACTTATTCTTATGATTTCAGTATAGATCATTGAGGTTATAGATTTTAGAGCATCCCCTACATTCTATTGACATTCATCTTAATCGAGTTATATACTCTTAGTATATTAATATTTCATTTTCCTGGAACGTGCCCTATATAGTCATTTCAACAATTGGTAAATACAATTACAAAATATTGATTGAAGCATGAGAGAATCATAGAAATCAGAAGATAAATAAAGCATTAAGATGGACAGTTACAGTGCATCATGGAATTGTGATATTTTTGCAGTGTTACGTGTCCTTTACATTGTCGTCGTGGAATCATGCGACAATCGATCGTAACTTGTGTCTGTATCATATGTATCATTTATGATTCGACGTAATTACAGTTACAAAAATATAAAAAATCAAGCATGTTTTCATAAAACACAAAATTAGTACATTTGCGCACATAATTATTACAAATATAATATTAACAAAATCCATTAATGTAAAGGATCTGATGTGGTATAATTATGAATGTAATAAATGAACGCGCAAATCAGTTAAATAATCAATGACGACAATTTGTTGCAGATCTTTGTCGAGCTGGTCCGGCAAATCAATCACAAGAATCCAGAACGACCCTCACAAACCGATACCAAATGCTGTTCCTGTGCAATTATATAAATTGGATTTGTTTTCCCATTGAAACAAAACAAAACAAAAATCCATCTGAGACAATTATTTTAAATTTTGATTTTTATTTTTTGATTTTTTTAATGTTATTGTAATTTTATTACAATGAAAAGAACGTTTTCCAAAAATCATTGTTTTCCAGTTTTTACTGTAGATTGAAATTAGAAAAAAAAATAGATGAAAAAAATTTTTATGCTAAAGTTTTTATAATTTGTAAAAATACAATTGAAATTAGTATAATAATTTAGTCACAGGTTTTTATGCTAATTTGTCGATTTTTCGATCAGTCGATTGGTTTGTATAGTTATGTAACAATAATATTTGGTGTGTGATTATTTGTTATCGAGATTCACTAAGACTGTGTGTCTTCAGAGTGTGTGTATACGTGTTCGTGTTGTGTGTGTGTGCATGTGGCTGTCGCCATGAAACACACGATTTGATTCGTTCAAACAGCATTATTGTTATTATTGAGATTGTTATTTTGATTGTGTTATCGAGGATTTATTGATTTCAATCTTTTTGTAATTTGATTTAATTTTTTTTCGTTTGATTTTTATTTTGACATAAATTTATGGAGTTTGCTGAAATTAGTTGAGTATTGGTTTTCACGAATGAAATAAATTGTCGAATTCTTCATTAAAATTCTAAAAAAATACTTTTTTGTTGAGATTATTTAAGAATATAAAATTTATAATAAGATTTTTTGATTGATTTACTTTTTAAATATTATTTAAAATAAATTTGGATTTGATTGATTCATATATATATTCATTTCTATACAATCATGATATTTGGTCTATCTAAAATAAGATTAAGTTATTATTCTTAAATCAATATGCGTTCTATTGTAATTGCTAAAAGTCAGATAGTTGAATAATTCGTTAGTAGTTAAATATATAGACGATACATAATGTTATGATCAATATTAACGAATTCACTTATGATAAGAGAGCCAGGGTGATAAGATTACTACTACTAAAGTGTAAATACATTTGTACTAAGAACTAAAATAATTTAGTCGCTGGTGTCTGAGCTATTTATTAGACTAGGTCCCAGGCTTTCGTGACGACACACATTATGATCAAGTGAGAACAAACCAAAGGTATTTTATAAAACAGTAGACTATTTAAATGGCATCAATGCATATTCGAATTATTATTTAGTAAATTGGTAGCTTTATTGATGCATTGGGAAAACAAAATAATTCTGTCCTAATCTTTGATCAGAAATGTTTCTATTACAGAACAAAATAAAGGAGTAGAATCAACTTAGTTTTTTTCGTCGCTGTTTAGTACTTTTTAAAATCTCAAAGATGGAATTTTCGAGCGTACCCAATTACGATAAACTGTCAGAGCAATGAGGAAAAAGAGAAGGAGAAATATTTTTGACATACAGCAGGTTCAAAAAGTTTTCCAAAAGTTTATCAGAACTCATCACGTATTAAACATTTGAGAGGTTTATTTGGTTTAATGAATTACTATATAAAAAGTTTAAAAGATTACGCAAAATACTCAAAAATATTGGAGGGTTTATGTGATTAAAATAAAGATAACAAGATAATATGGACTAAACAATGTGAGGAAGCTTATCGAAAATTAAAAGAAAAATGATTAAAATCCTGATCTTGACATTCCAAGACTTTGAGAAATTATTTATACTGAATACGGACGCAAGTTTTCATTAAATTCCATCCTTAAAAAATTATCAGGTTTCTCGGCCGAAAAACTGTTTCTAGATACGATTACAGGACATCCAGACTCAAAGTTTCTGTTGTTAAGCGAATTTTGTTCCAACCTGAATAATGGATAATCGGAAAGAGCAATGCCTTGGGAATATGGTATATGGGGTGGCACATCTCAGTCAAGGTCAGCATCTTTTTTCTCTTAGTCAAAGTTGCATGTTGTCTAGAATTGTCATTCTTGTTGGCTAATTCTCTGAGAATTCGTGGATCTGTTGGGGTAATGTAAATATGACTCTTTGTTGTTGATGATTATAAATATGAACTTTTCTTATTTTCCTATTCTCGTAAATAAACTGAATTTCTTATTTTGAAATTTGTGAATTTTGTATTTTTGTGAATTTTATTTGTAAAATATTTGTCATTTTATTTTATGTGATGCGTGCCTTGTCTTTATTATTTATATACATTATTTATTAAAATAAAACCTTAATTTATATATTTATTTATTTTATTAAAATTATTATTGTTATTATTATCTTCGTCACGCACTACGTTACGCATAGTGCGTCTTCATTTTGCGTGGCCACACATATTTTCTAAACCACGTGTTCAAAGCCGGCCACGCATCCGTAATCTATTTTCTTTACGCGTAACCAGTATCTTTGATTAAGCCACGCATCTTTTTGTGCAGTATAAAAATAATCGATAAGTGCTTCAAAGTGTAATTTCATAATTTTCTTACAGGTAAAATTTTCTCTCAAGTTAAAATTTCATAATTTTCTTACAGTTTCAACCGCGTGGAGATCATTTCCTCGACCAGTTTATTATAATTTTGAGGTTCAATTCTACAAGTTTATTGGAATTTTGGGATTCAATTTCGCACGTTTATTGGAATATTGTGGATTCAATTTTGCAAGTTATTGGAACTTGAGAATTCAATTTAGCGAACTCTTTTTCGACGAGTTTAGGATTACTAGCACGAGGTTATTGCATTTTTCCTTTAAAATAAATTATTCTAAAATCTAATTAAATAAAATCTTTAATTTGAATTTATAATAAACTAGTAATCAGTATTTATCAAATTATAGAACGCTTGAAACGGTGTTTTCGAAGCGCTCTAACTACAACTCACATTAGGATATCTTTTTATATTTTTATTTCTTTTCAAATAAATTGTATAATATTGTTTATATTATAAATAAATCTTATTCATATCGTCTTGCGTTATTGTTAATTGGATAAACATTGATTATTTGTTAGATTTAAAACCGAAAGAGATTTACTTAATCAACTCCATAGGAGATTAAACAAATTAATAGAAGATTTATTGTCTTCTTTTGTTAAGCACAGTAGTAGAGTAAAGGAAAGTGTTTCTCCTTTACCCGTGTCTTAACAAATTTGGTGCCGCGAACCGGGACGAAAAATTCCTTGGTCGCGCATATAAAAAATTGAAATTTCTGTAAAGTTTAAAGTCGTTTAAAAATTTTTTTATTGATTTAAATTGAATTTTTTAATAAAATAATATTGATTAAAATTGAATTAAATACGAAGAGAATATTAATAAATTAAATTGAAATAAAAAGAGAATATTGATTGTAGAAATATTAATTGAATAATATTAGCCCAGTTGAGCTAGGTCTTTGAGCATATTGATTTTTATAAGTTCCTGGTTGTAAACTGAGATTAAGTTTGAATTCAGGTACCGATAATTGGCTTTTGGAGAAGAATTATTGTGATTTTTGATTTCAAAAAATTTATCTTGTGTCTTGTTATTGTTGCAAATCAAATTAATATATTGTTAAATTGAAATTAATTTATTGATTATTTTGCAAATCGAATTGTTGATTATTGTTGAAATTGAATTAATTGATTGTCAAATTGAAGTTGATTTATTGAGTTTAATTTTGCATATTTTCTATATTCGCGCAACACACCTTCACAAAACACAAAATTCAAAATAAGAAACTCAGTTTATTTACGAGAATAGCAAAATAAAAAAAGTTCATATTTATAATCATCAACAACAAAAAGAGTCATATTTACATTACCCCAACAGATCGCTGTATTTAATTCATGCAGTTGGGAGCAGCACTTGTCGGAATTAATCATCAGGTGGTTTGGCAAGATATCATTATACATAATTCCTTTGAAGCCTCACCAAACACAGAGCATTACATTCTTCAGGTGAAGACTGGTGGTTAATTTGGAATATCCGAAGTCTTTTTCGCTTCACATTATTATAGACAATACGTTTGTAAAGTGAATCACTAATGGATATGCAATCAATCAGATGTTTTGTCTCAGATTATGCCAAACCCATACATCGTAGCAAAAACGTAATTGAGCTTCGCTAAAAGCCCATGGACAAGGGTTTTTCATATTTTCAGTATTTCTGCTAAATCGCGAGTAACTTATTCAGAATTCATCCCGATCAGAATCTTGAGTTGGTCACCATTAGTTTTGGAGGGTCTGTCATAGTGTTTTTGGTGTCTGAGGTTGAAAGCATCAGCTCTGAACTTAGCAAACCACTTACAAACTGTTCTGACTACATAAATATTGTTGGGTATTCAAAATCTTAAATTTATATAACTCAAAAACTTTGTTTAAATATCTGATTCCAAGCTTAAAATTTCTTCAATGATAATTTAAGAATAAACTCAAATTGAATAGACAAACTTTTTGAAAACAAATTTTTACATTTTGTTCCATATGTTGCAGTCGATAACTTATTAAAAAAATACAATTTAAAAGAAAACAAATTACATCAAAACAAGACAAAATATAGTAATGCATATATTAAAGTAATATCACAGTGATGATTGAATCGGAAATTATTGAGTCACCAACAGCTATTAACGTCTCCACGAAGGTGAGTGAGGCAGCCTTATCACTTCCCATGTTCTAAAAAGATATGTCGATAAGTCGAAATATGAAAAGCTATGCCAAAACGTACCTGACGAGCGAAATTGTGCAACTTACCCCCTCTGTATAGATCTTGAAGAAAGCTATCCGTGACGATCCCGTACGCCAATATTTTATTTCCTCGAGAAAAGATATTAACTCCTAAAGAAATATATATATTAATTAGAAAACATCTCAAAGAATTAAAAATAATTACAACACTTCCCTTTGCAGAATTCAATCAACAGACCACTCAGCAAAATGTCGTGTTCCCCCTTGTTTCAACATTGTTGTAAGCTCAGAGTCCCCATCCGTTTTTTAGTTAAACGGCAACTCTATCACGCAATTTACGCTTCAGTATCTTAACACTACACTCATGGGGAACAGACGCGTCTCCTCCACGCACATCTGCGAGCAGTGTACGCTTC
>MQRK01219830.1:33320-43920 GCA_001938485.1 Girardia tigrina
TTAAAGTAAATTATATTTATTAAAATTGTGAAAAATTGTATTATTCAAACAATTCAATAGAAAATTGCTGATGATGATGTATATAAACATCGAAACATGTTCAATAATTATATAAAAAAAGCTTTAATCAAATTATATTTTCGAAATACTAAACTTGCGTTCACAAGACTCAATAATATATATATATATATATATATCAGATCGAATATTTTTAAATTAAAAGGAGACATTTTATATATCTTTGCATCACATTTCACAATTAAATAGATTTTTCAAAACGATTCGAATACCTTTTAGAAGTCAATGTTCAATAAATAAAAATAAATAAATAAACCTGCTGTCCTTTATTTTAGCAAAATTTGAGACACTCGAAAGGTACATTCGAACTTAATTATCTCATTTATGATTATTATAGTCTTCGTGGCGCTATTTACTCTGACCATTTGTCACAGAAATCACATAAACGTTGTTTGGCCACATTAACACTTTTGTCGCAATTTCTTTTTAACAAATTTCTATCTGATATTTACTTTAAAAACCGATTTAAAAAAACATAAAATTCTAAAAGAAACAGAAAGCCAAACAAGATTTACTTGTTACGACTTATATTTGTTCTACTTAGCAAAAACCAATTAACATATTTTTTATTTATATCATATGTTTATTTTATTATTAAGTATTTATTGTTGAATCCCCTACATGTTTTAAAAGCAATTTAGAAGAACTTTTGTTTCTTCAATGAGTTGCGTTTCTTCATCTTTTCTCATCTTTGATTCAAGTATATAAAAATCAAATCTATCTTTAGACTTGTAATCATTGTATCAATACTTGAACCCAGATACAATTTTTGTGATCAATCGTTCAAACTTCGCATTTTCATGTTCGTTATGTTAAGTTAAAAGCAAGAAAATAAGAAAAATAGAAGCCATTCTTTTGTGAATTAGATCTTAAACCAACGCTTTATATTTCCTGTTTCTAACATTTTAAGTGACTATGACGGATATACTCGTCAGAAACATGTATATTAAATTGTTTACTTTTGATTTGGTTTTGAAGAAATGTAAATTTTAAATTATAAAATGACTAAATTGAGAATAAAAGCAATCAGTAAGTAAAGCTCTTTTATTAAATAAATATAATATCGGTCCCTATACCCAACACTTTTATTTGCTCACTTTTGTACTCTGCTGAACTTCACTTTATTTTATAAGATAAATATGTTTTTTTAAATTAAATTCTAGGATGTATATGTGTAACTATTTTGTATTTAAATGTCGTGTTTATATGTTATCCTACACAAAAAAAAGAAAATTAAAAAAAAACAATAAAGGTATTAATGTGGCAAAAAAGTTTTTCCCGTTACTCCTCTGTATTTCTAATTTCTAAATAAAACAAATATAAAACAGCAAATATATATTTCTACACAACAGTATATTCATCATTACAACAAATAACATTTTCAGTATGTGTAAAAAGTTTATCAAATTCATGTGAAAGTTTGTCTCGTGAGAGATTCCTCATAATATCACTAACCGCTTGTAAGATCTCTTCCTCACTTGCAAATGATGTTGTTCTTAGTGATCCTTTTAAAACTTTGAATAGCCATTTGTCACACTGATTTAAATCAGGTGAATATGGAGCTCGTTTAATCAATTAAACATGTTTTTTCTGAAAAAACTCCGTGGTAAACTTGGATGAATGTGGTCGAGCATTATCATGCTGCCAAAGAATTTCTCGCATATTCACTCGTCGTCTGTCTTTACTAAACTTCGTAAGACTATTTTGAATGAATTCTGTATATCTTTCAGAATTGATAGCCTCATCAGATTTTGTTACTTCAATGTGAAACTTATCATCAGCTGTGAATGCCAAAATAAGCATTGCTCTTCGTCCAAATTTTTTGTTTTGAACAGCACGTGGTCGAGGATCATCTCTACTTGCCCATACTCGTAAGCTGGATCTCCATAATGTAGGTGAAAATGATATCCATGGTTCATCAACTGTTATCCATCGTTTCATCAAGTATTCTTTCCCATATTGTTGCACAAGTTGTAAAAAATTTCTTGAGGATTCAATACGTTGTCGTTTGTGATCATCAGTCAGTTGATAAGGCACCCAGATGCTCAAAATCTTTTTCCTGTTCAAATTTTCATGGAKGATTGTCCTTATTGATTCTTTGTTGACATCAAGCATTTCACTTATGTGTCTTAAAGACATTCTTTCATCCTGCTCAATTATGTTCCTAACTTTTTCAATCAAATCATCAGTTGTTGTTGCAGAAGGACGTCCACTTCGTGGGTGATCGTCCAACGATAGCCACTTGCCTGAGGTAAAATCAGAGAATCAGTTTCTTATTGTGTGTTCCGTTGGGCAATCATCAGGGAAGGCATTGAACAACTTTATATAGGTTTCAGCTGCAGTCAGTCCATTTTTCCACTCAACGTATGCATAGAATCGACTGTTAGATTTTGAAAACTCCATTTTTACCGACAATATTTTAAATTCAATTTGAAAAGTGATCATATGACACAAATTAATATATATCGATTGATTTTGTTGCCAAAAAATATTTATAAACACGAATTAACAAAAAATAGCATTAGAATGGTAATTTTCTTTCTTATTTAGAAGTGGAGAGCAACGGAAAAAACATTCTTGCCATGTTAATAAATCTATCAAAGGTGGTCCTTTAAAATAAATTTGGGAGGAACGACCGGAATATTCTTTTTTAATCTCATTGACGATCAGAACAATTTTATCATCAATAACTACTTGAATACAACTCGAATTGTCGGGTTTTTTTATCGATTTCTTTCTGTCAGTTTGATATATTGTTATATAGTTTAGTTAAAGTAAAATTTATTTTTTTATATTTTTATTTATTTATATCTTTTGTTGAAATTTAACTAATCTTGGACACAATCTTTTCAGGATAACTTGGTTTTTACAACAGTATTATTTTGATGTTATTGTGATTTTATAATTAGTCTATCTGTTACCGCATTCGAGAAAAACACACTAGAACGTTAAGGTCCGCCAAGACTCAACTGATTAACCAATTTTTTTCATAATTAGGATTCTGGTTTATTAAAATTAATGAAATTATTAGATGTTCTTGAAACATCCTCAGAATTAGTGTTTAGAGTTATTTCAGACATCCAAATTTTATTATTATCTACAACATAAAAAATGTTTAAATCTAATATTTAAGCAAACTTTTTTTTGAGAAACAATTTGTTTTTTAAAACTTAAACTGATATATGTAAAAATACTTACAGTGTGATTCATAAGTCTGTTCACCCCCCTTATTTTTTGAGAAAAAGATCAAATTTTTAACAAAAAATTTATTACGTGGAACTTTCAATACTTAGTTGAATGTCCTTTCATGTCCTTTATCATTTTTAATCGCCTAGGCATGGATTCAACAAGACTTTTACAATAGTCTTCTGATAGTTTGTACCATATTTTTTGAACAGCCACCCACAGCTGTTCTGACGATGTGCACCTTATCGTCTATAATTTCCTCTTTAAAAGTCCCATACATTTTAGATAGGATTTGCGTCTGGTGAATTGCCTGGCCATGGTAAAAGGTTGACTTCCTTCTTTTTTAAGAAATTAAATGTCGACAGTGCACGGTGTGGTGGTGCAAGATCTTGCTGAAAAATGAATTATTGTTTTGGAAATACCAAATACCAATCAAGCATTTTCCAATAATATCAATGTCATGTATTAATGTTACCTGGTACATTTGAGCATTCATTGACCCTTCTACTTTTCTAAGAAGACCTACCCCGTTTGCCGAAAAGCACCCTCAGACGTTAACTTTGGGTGGCTCATGGTTTCATGGATGTTTCCAAGTTTGAGCCTTTCATTTCTAGTTCGTCTGATCCAACGTCTACCACAATTATTATAACATTGGAAAATGCATTCATCGCTAAATATAACAGAATACCAAGTTTCTTTATCCCAATTTTGATATAATGAAGCCCACTGCATTCTTCGTCTTTGTTTAGCGGTAAGGAAAGGTTTCTTTACAGCTTTGAATGCCCGTATTCCATATTTCTGTAAACTCCTTTCAACTGTCGACTTACTTATGGCTATTGAGGAAGAAGAATTAAATATACTTGTAATATTTAACGTGGAAATATCATTGTTTAAACGACTTATGCGTTTAATCACTCTTTCTGATCTGGCGCTTAGTTTATGAGGTCTGCATCCACGTAGCTGGTCTTTCACTTCTCCTGTTTTTAAATATTTCGTCCATATTTTTTGCATTCCACGTTTTAAAATATTTCTATTTGATTCCATGTACTTCCTGCATTTTTAAGTGCAACAATCATTCCACGCTCAAATTCACTAAATACTCTTGACATTTAATTTATCTAAAATTTAAAAAAATAAGTCATTAATGAAAATTTCAATATTTAACATATAAATTCAAATGTGTAGCATAAAAAACTATATATAAACAAATATTCAAAATTAATATGACGTCAAATTTTTAGTTAGAAAATAAGTAATCAAAATATGAAGGGATGAACAGACTTATGAATCATACTGTATAATATTAATATTTGATTTAATTTAAATTTATAAATCGATTTTAAATTGCGATAATATTTTAAAATATTTAATCGTTTTGTTTAATTTTATTAATTTGAAAAATTTCTTTTTCAAACTTTACATATTTAAATATATCTAAATTTTAATTTGTACATATTTAATTTAACCTTATTTCAAAAAGTTTCCTAACATCTTTTTTTAATTCCTAACATAAATTATTACATATAATTATAACTTTTAATTAAAAACGAAATGACGATTAAATTGTTTCAGAAGAAAATATCTGAAGATAATAATTCTTTAAGAAAAAGTGGTAGTAATTTAGAAATTCAGAAGTAATATTTATTTCTCTTATATTAAATTATAATTTTTGATATATTTATTATTATCATGCATTATAAGTATATTTATTAATATTATGTTATACTTTAGCAAATATGTATGTAAACATTAATCTGAACATTTGATATGTGATGGCAATATATTTTTATCCAGCTGTTAATGGGTAATATCTTAAACGCGATCATTGATATTATTTTTTAATAAAATTGTGAGAGATAATTTGGAATGTTGTAAGTATGTTGTTTGTATGCTGCTTAGATTTGTGACTCTCCTACTCAGATGGGATTGATATGTTATTTGATTGATTATTTGAATCTAATGAAATTAATTTAATGATATTAATTTTAAGTACTAATTAATTAAAGTTTGATAATTATGAATTTTAATAATATTTTCAGTAAACGATTTTAACTTATTAAATTTAATATATTTTAAAAATTAATGTTTATTTCAAAAAATACATATTGTCTTTTTATCCAATAAAATTATGAGAAATTAAAATGTAATATTAAAATTTCCATTCATTGATTTTTCCATATTTGAAGATGTAATCAAAAACTATATCAATCAAAGAAAGATGACCTCTGAAAATTGTTGTGAAGAATCTGTTTGTGTTGTAAATAAATGTTTGCATTCAAATTGTGATGTTGTTAATAAAAATTATGAAATACTTATAAATGCGCAACGTCATTCCTTCTTGTAAATTATCAGTGTTAGGGATTTAAAGCGCTTTTAATTTGAAAATTTTATTTAACTTTTCTCTAAAATTTACTATTTAAAAATTTTTTCAAATACAATTATATTACTAAACCTTACGTAGTTGATATTTCAATTTATTTGAAAAATATTTTATTAAATTATAAAACTAATTAAAATTACTAAGGAATGTAAAAAATAATAGCAATTGATATTCTTCATTATTAAAAAGTAAACGCTCACATCGATTCCTTATTCAGAGGGTTTTAAACATTTAAAATCATCAATTTTGAAAAGTTTGAATCTAAAAATTATTTCACAATCATACAAAATTCGTGATATGTTCAGTAATAAATCTCCCACTCCTCTCGGTTTGTGCTCCAATCTTGTTTATAAAAAAACATGTAATGGGTGTAACGCCACATACATTGGAGAGACATCTCGTCACCACTGCAAACGGATCAAAGAGTATAGTCGGTTGGATAATGGGAGCAATATTGCCAAACATAATTTAAAATGTAAAAAGAAAATCGGAGAAAATGATTTTCAAATTCTGTGTAATCGATTTAAAAATTACTGGGAGAGAGTAACGTGTGAGGCCTTATTAATAAGATGGTGGATCCAAAAATTAATATTCAAGCTTCACACTCAACTTCTCTGTTAAATATTTTCAAATAGAGCCTTTATAACATGATTGATTGCATAATCACCTTTCTCATATATAAGCTGCAAAAAGCCAGTTTTAATTTAGTCTGAAGATGGCGGGTAATCCGCCGAAATTAATTACAAAAATAAATTTTGAAAAATGGCGTTCACTTTTTAATAATAATTAAAATTAATTGTAAATTAATCCAAACCTCTAAAATGTCTTTAATTAAAACACTAAACGTGTTCATTTAAATTTTTAAACATATTACTTATATTTATGTATATTAATGCATCTTAATACAGTGGTTCCCAACTTGTGGTACGCGTACCCCCAGGGCGACGTCATATCCCAGAGTCTCTCGGATGGCGCTGAAAATTCTCATTCCCTTCCCATCGACTTACCTGTGTGAAAGCGGATTTTCCTTCCTCTTGCTTTTGAATACGAAGCAGCAAAATCGCCTGGTCGTGGAGAACGATCTCAGGTGCACGTTGTCTAAAACCGTGCCACGTATCACGAAGCTTGTGGCACAGAAGCAAGCACAGCCATCACACTGAATATGACACACGATGTCTATGTCTCCATGAAACTTTATGACAGTCTAAAACTCCAGTCTACATCTATTCTATTGATTCTATTCGATGTCGTCTATCACTATGAGGACTATGTACTACCAATCGCGTACTTTTGCTGCGCTCTGTTTCATGATGTAATTTGATTAAAAGCATGATGTTTTTATTTGATGGATCTACGTAAAAAAAGATCATCTAGGAAGGGGTACGCGACGACTCGAACATTTGGTAAATGGTATGTGAGGTTGAAAAGGTTGGGAACCACTGTCTTGATATATATTAATTTCTAAATTGAAAGTTAAATTTTCATTAAACTAAAAATGTCAATTCTATTCGAATGATCAGTTATCGCAAACCCAATGCAACACCAACTGGGTGGGAATATAAAATTCAGATTTCAATACACTCAACTAAATACACCACATTTATACACAATTTAAAATATTCCTCATGATATGTATTTATTCTATATTATTTCATTTATTAGTTCTTTTGGTTATTTGAATTATCATGCTTCCACATTTCATATAACACTCTCTTAGTTGGTATCCCAAAAGATTAAAATAGTAAATATTTCAAAGGAATATGAGTTTCAAAAGTCAATCAAAAGCAGTTAAATTCATTTTTGATAAATAATTTCTTTCAACACTCTGACCAATGTGTTAGTTTCCAATGAAATGCAGTGATCTTCGCATTATATAAAGGTATTAAGCCCGAGGCTTTTTAGGAGGTCTGAGATGCTTATGACTTCAAAAGGCACTCCTCCAAACTGGGGATTAACATGTCTTAGCTCCACCGGCGAACCGGCTTCACAACACCCCTCACCAAGATTAGAAACCTTAGATCATTGCGATGCAATCGACCACTCGACTGCAGTGTCACTACTCCTCACAGCCATGACACTCAGTTTAGGTAAGCTACAGCATTGTAAGTGGATTGCAAGCCCACTGGTAATACAATATTCTGTCAACACAGATATAGGCTAGCTTCAGACATCAGAGAAAAAATTGTATCCAATCTAGTTTCTCAGGGATACTATGTGGAAGTATATCTGCCCGGGTGGCACAGGAATCCTTGAGATGATATGCAGTAAAAAGTTTATTACTGAAAAAGAATGACTTCTGAAAAGAATACATCGAAAAAGAATAATTCAACAACGGTTACGTAAAAGAAGGGCATTTTACTAGAATGGTCAAAGTGTTAAATACCATTTATTTAATTATAGTAAACATTTTCAGTTTTTAAATTTGAAAACATTTCATAATGAACAATAGTTTAGAGACAAGGAGTTCAAAAAATTATACATTGAAGGAAGCAATTAAGGACCGCCGATTTTGGATATTATGGGTCACAATTTTTTTAAATGGATTTGTCGTTCTTATAATTCTTACTCTTTATAAAGTAATACTCTCCGTACAAATCATCAGTTTTATTAAAGTTTTTTATAAACAGAGTTTCGGTCAAACATTCATTGTTAATGATAAGTTTTTTTCTTATGCTGGTGGAATCGCTTCTGTAATGAATTCTTTTGGAAGGATTACATGGGGAAAACTTCTTGACAGATTTCCATACAAAGTAAAGTTCTAAATTTTTTAACCGATATTTTGTACTTTTTAGAGAATGATGTCTATATCGACAGCATTAACGACAACTCTAGTGTCAACTTTTTACTGTTGCCATTTTGCTCCGTCTGATGTAGCCAAAGAAGCAATTTTCACAATACAATTATTCCTCATCTTTTTCACTATCGCTGACACTTTTTCAATGATCCCAGTAGCTACTGCTATAAGTTTTGGCAAAGAAAATATGGCGATCATATTTGGTGCCGTATTCACTGGTGTCGTAAGTGATTACTTTCTCAAAAGATTATTTGATCGATATTAAAATTGAAATTAAGCAAAAACTGGTTTATTTTATATACTTGTATAATTTATCATTTCAAAAATATTGATAAAACAATACTTAACTCGTGAAGGAAAGAACTATGATGTGTACTTTAGTTAATCCATACAATTTAGCTGGTTGAGATAAAATTAAATTAAAGATAAATAATTATATAATTTTAATTTATAATTGTTTATTATATGATCGCTATGCGATCTTGAGTTTACAATTTGATTTATAAAAAATTAATGAAATTTTTGACGTATGGCTCGACATTTCTACCCATGATTTATCCAGTTCTTTCAGATATTCGATTTGGTCTTGTTTCATGTACAGAATGATTTTTGTTCCTCGGTCTATTGGTTCACTTTTGTCGGATTTCACGGTGAACAATCCACTTGACGATGACTCCCACAAATACTGCTCTTCGTCGTTGCCCTTCGAGATCACCTGGACTTTGTCGGCGACCATATATGACGAATAAAACCCGACACCGAATTGACCGATCATCGAAATATCGGCACTGGCTCCCACCGTCTCCATAAATGTCTTGGTTTCCGATCGGGCGACCGTCCCAAGATTGTTGATGAGTTCCGCTTTCGTCATACATATTCCCGTGTCGATCAGAGGATGATTTTGATCATTAGCTCCTTAGTGGTGTTGAGCACGAACGGATCCGTCAGGCTTTTTTTAGCGGAATTCGAGATCAAATGCCGAAGGAAAATTTCTTTGTTCGAGTATGTGGTGTTCAAAAAAAACACGAAACCAAATTAAAATAATCAATTTAAATAAGAATTCATGAAATTAAATGAATGAACAAAATAAATGTTTTTGTTTAACTGAAGCAGATTGACGAACAGAATAAAAAACGGAATTAACCATGACACAAACCAAAATTACTGTCAGCAATATTAACAAACTCTCAATCATCAACTCAAATATGCCCAGACAATACGCGAGTATCCATCTCAATGATTATGCCGATATACGTCTCTATTCTGCCGATTCGGATCGTGTCTACGTGTTATATGTCTATATATTTTATGTTCGATCTGTTTCTTTTTTCTTCCCGTTCCAACGACGGAAGTTGGTGGTGCAAATTGCGCTCGCCAAAGAGTAGAACGTATTGATGATGATAATCATCGACTGAACTATTTTTGCATTTTTCGCGATATTCAAT
This sequence comes from Girardia tigrina, assembly GCA_001938485.1. Lineage (NCBI taxonomy): Eukaryota > Metazoa > Platyhelminthes > Tricladida > Dugesiidae > Girardia > Girardia tigrina. Next base: position 43,204 of record MQRK01219830.1, read on the forward strand.
TCAACGTCAACCGAATCAATCGATATTTCGTCTCTCAAAACCGTTTCTCTCGCCGTTTCACTCCGAATTTATTTTATAAAAATTCATCGATTTCAATAACCCAATTTCTAATAATTGCCTTTTTTAATTCTCAATTGACATCGCAAAAGATCAAAACTCAAAAGAACCGCATATTTTTATTAAACAACAATAACTGGAATTTTCCAGATAATACAATTTTACAAGACACGTAAAAATATAATTTTTTTACATGAAAAGCAAATTAATTTTTTTTACAAAAAAAACATTACATAATTATATAATTTATATAAAAAATAAAGATATATTTTACTTTTTAAATATGAAATAAAAATATATACATATATATTTTTTAATCAGTCCGGAACAGAAATAATTATTATTAATTTACTTACCTTACCTGAGCATTTTGTTTGTTATTCATCGCTGATAAAAGAAATTCCGACTCTCAACCGATTCAAATAATCTCCGAAAAAAACAACGAAACCTAACAACCAAAAATTTATCAATTCCAATTTGCACAAAGAACATCTCTTCTGATAATCATACCGAACCTCGTATTCTAATACAAATAGCGAATTAAATTTGGAGACAATTGTAACTAGCTCGTATTATAAAACAAATCCAATTCAGAAAATTTGGAAATCAGTTTTGACCATATTTCAAACAACAATAACGCATTTATTATCATTCCTTGGA
>MQRK01219832.1:13364-25482 GCA_001938485.1 Girardia tigrina
TATATATATATATATATATATATATATATATATATATATATATATAAAGAAAAACACACTTTTATACATGCACTTAAAAGATCTGTTAATTGATTCATGTATTGTCATCGGAAATGAGCAATTATGCAAATTTTCAGCTTAATACAGCCTTGGGAAGTGCTTGAAAAAAACATTTAAAAGATTTATACCAGACAAACAGATGGATGAAGCAAATATAAAAGAGTGTAAAAATGGTCATGGGGGCTTTTTATACATGGAATTGTACTATATCTTATATTTCAGATGTTTCCACAAGCTTTAAGTATTTTTATTCATATTTTTAATATTTTTCATTTTATCTGTTCATATTTTACTTACATAAATTTATTATTCACAGTTTAAAGACAAAAGAAGTTTTTCAATACATATTTATTGATAAAATGAATTAAAATGAATAATAAAATAACTTCTTAAACTTAAAATAGTTTAACTGCCTTTATAAACAATAATTATTAATCAAATGATTAAAGAAATAGTTTAGTTAATCATAAAATCGTTCATTTTAGTCTTTTGCATATGCATTATTTGGATACCCTTCTTCTCCTCGGATGCTCACTTCATTCGACATGGTGTTAAACTGAGCCGTGAAATGCTTGGAACCACTTAAATGACCATGAATTAAAATAATGAATTATATTTTATAATTTGTAATAAAATTACCTATTTTTTTTCTTTAAGAAATAAACGAGGAGGACAATCAGAACAATTACCAGCAAAACAGCAATCACTATTATAGCGATTATCCATGGCTTCAGTCCGCTCTACAATGAATCATAAAAAAACTGAAAAAAACAAATAAAATAATATGAAAGTATTTTGTCCACTCAATATTTTACTTAAAGTTTAATAAAAAACGTTGATGCAAATAAATATGTCCAACATTAAAAGCTTCTTTGAAATAACTTTTGTCTTACTCTCCCTCAACTAAGTATTCAGAAAAATATTTCACTGAAGTGACTATTTTATACAATTATATAATTTAAATTGAGTTCGAAGGTATTTTGAGGGTAGCACAAATACTGGTGCATTAAGAGAAGAATATAACACTTCACTTGTTAAAAAGCTTCATAACATCCGTCCATTGTTTTTTATGAGTTAATAATAAATGAAATCATGTAAGGGGACATCCTATAGAAATTCTATTCGTTATCTAGAAATCATATTGTTAAAAAAATGTTTTTTTTTAAATTGTTATAGAAATATGAGTAAGGAGGTTTTCAGCGTGACACCATAACGGAATTAAATTGTTTTATGATATTATGAAAGTATCTGCTTTCTTCGTTTTTTTCTTTTAATTTTTGTTTTTTTTGACTAAGGGATGCTTTGAGCTCAGTGCAAAATTCATAGTTCATGCTTTAATCTGTTAAGTTGACCCAGATGAACTACTTCTTATCTCCTGACATGGAAAGTATCAATCCTTTGATTGTGGTTTGTCCGTTTCTAATTCTTCGAAGATGGTTTTAGATAAGTCATTTTTACTTTCTCAAAGTATGTTGATTTCAGTAAAGTATATGTTAAATGGGTATTTTTCTTCCCTATCAAATTATCTCCCTATAAAATTAGAAAAGGACAAAATTGTTTTCAAAGCTTCCTTTTCAGTTTTGTATGATCTTAGTAGTCCAGAAGCAGAGAAAAAATCTATTGACCGTATTGAGATTGATAATTTGTCAAATTACAATGGATCCCGTGGTAATTTAACGCTGTTTTTGAATTATTTACATTAAATTTTCATCCTTACTGCTCAAAATTTCACTCGGACGGTCTTCTCCTTCTGCATTAAAAAAGAGATAATCCCATCTGTAAACTTCCTCACACAATATTTCACATGTCAGTAATGGAGCATTGTTAATGTATGTCGACTGTAGATGACCATATATTTAGCTGTTCTTTTTCTTCGTTGAAACAAAAAACTTAACGATATTGTTTTATTCAACTCTTAAATTATGACTAAGACAAAAATTGGAGTCCATACTCATGGATTTTGGCAACGAGGTGAATAAGTAATACAAAGTCAATATTTAAACCGGTAGCTAAACATAGGTGTTCTTGCGAAAAGTGGAAAATCTTTTAACATATTTTTCCTTGTCAGTCCGATCATTTGTTGATCACAGCATTTATATGATAAAATATAATAACGAAATAATATCCTTTGACATTTATACATATCCAAGTGATACATAAATAACAGCAGAAAAAAATAATTTGTTATTAACACTATGTTAGAAAAATAAAATAAAAGTTATGATATGTGAATTTGTTGATACAAAAATTTATTTCTAGAGCAATCGTCTTATCAAAATGATTATTTTGTACATTTCTTTTATGTTCATTCACATATCCCTATAAAACATTATGTATTATTCCTTTTATTTCTTCTCTTCTCCTTTTGTTTTTAGTCCAACACAATTCAATATCTAAGCTATGCTTTCCGTTCTCTGAATTTACAAAATTATACTTTTGCTTTAAGGTTTCCTTTTCTAATCTCAGAGAATATACCGATTCGAGATCTAAATATAAATTTGTTACAAATAACTGGCAATAAGATGCATGCGTATCTACCCTCATTTATTCTTTAACAGGAATAAAACTTATATTCAAAATACTCGCAATTGAGTTTTATAAACTTTGTCTCAACGATAATTTTACTTATCTGAAAAATAAGATCGTTATATCAAAAAGATAATTAGGAGGTTTCTTTGGGATATTGCTTGAGCATTTTGTAAATAAGTTAAAAAGTTTTATGGCCGCATGCATAGAAATTCTAATATCATATTAAATAATTATAGATTTATGGAAATTCAGGAAAAATGGAAGATATAGACGGGTTAGTCAAGATTTGATTTGTATGGACAAGAAGTGGAAATAAGTGATCTACCTGGTAAAATTATGGATATAAGTATTTTATGGTTGAAAATTAACCTAAAAATTGATAAGAAAGAATAAAATAAGGAGTTCTTAAGCTCTTCCCGTTTACTTCATCCATCAATTATCGACACAAATTACTTTATTCAATATCTTTGGAGATATCTTATTTCTTTTATTTGAAAACTAATAAATTTCTACGGAACTTTCAAAACACGAATAGCAATTTCAGTCAATTGGAATATTACAGTACATTCCTGAGGTGTCCTCCCCATGGAAAGGATGTCACCATAGACCAAATAAAAGTGAGGCGAACATCATCAACGTGATGTCAATAAATACATTCGGTTGTTCAAAATTATATTGGACTTTAACGACAATTCCTAATCATTTGAAAAAGAATAGGAATATATTAATAAACTGTAAAAACATTAGGCCACATTTCTCAGAACAGAGCACAAAATTGGTTAAAATGTCATATAAACCCGGCCAATCCTTTGGTAATACATTTGTGTTAAAAAAGTTAAACTTCATATAAAACAATACATGCCTTTAAAATCAAACATGTGGATTCAAAGCTTTCATTCTTCCTGTGTTTTAACTTTTCTAAAAACTTTCATATTTTTACAGAGGTAGAATATCACTTCTCTAGAAAACGACTGATGAGCCCGCCATTGATACCGGTTGCAATATTCAATTGCTTTTATCTAAAGTGATTTCCGAATTACAAAGGTACATATTAAAATCTGACATTATTATACTCCCCAACTGCCTATGACCCACATAGAAAATAGGGAATACATATGATATGTCATTGAGAAAAAAAACATAGTTCTAAATCATAAACTTTTGGAAGGATCAACAATTAAAAAGCATTTTAGGACATGCCCAAAACATATACCGCTTTCATCGACAAAGTGGAAATAAGAAACTTGTTATGGTTAGGTAACTCACCTGTTATGGTGTTGTCAAGGAGCTCGAGTGAACATCTTAATGAAAAATGCAAAATTTTTACATTTTTAAAAAGGGTTTTCAATAAATTATCGAAACGTAATAAAATTGTATGAGAAGAATTGATTTATTAACAAGTTTAATCTTACTGCAATCAATTAAATGGTATTTTAATATTTTTACAACTTCGTTGATGTTAATAATATAAATGCCTGATGAATTTACCGTCATCTTTTCAAACAGAAATGAGTTACAACTAAAATTCACTTGTGAAATTTCCGAGAAAAGGAAGAAAATGTTAGCGTTGGATGGGTACACCACAAAAAGGATGTAGAGGAAGTCAAAGTGACGGAGATGAAACTTCCAAGCTAGAATTACCAGAATCTAGCCACTATAGTTCTGCCTCCTAAGATTGTAACAGTTTAACTCACTTTTTGACCTTTACATGGCCCAATTTTCAGAATGCACTAACTACAAACATTTAAAGTTTTCCAAATAAGGCTTAAACTTATAAACCAAAGACAGAAATTGTTCCGTCAGATAGCCTCAATAATTACACCTTTAAGGAAGTGTATTTAAAAGACGTGCAATATAACCAATTTGCTGCAATCTCGGTTTTCTACAAAATATATAATGTATCAAAAATATTTTATTATTATTCACACGAAAGGGCACAGTACCAGGTTCCTCGATTGTTGTTATAAGAAAATAAGAATTTCGAAACAAAGGGTTAAATATAGAAAATATATTTTAAATATTCAATCGAAATTATGAATACAAATGAATAGAATATATTATACCTCCTAAAATGCCAATGAGATTAAAATCTAAAAAAGATATCAGACATTCTTATTAGTAATTATAGTAATTGTTAAAATAATTTGAAAATATAAAGTTTTTATAATTAAATTTCAAATAATGTTTTTTGAGAGTGAATAAAATTTTTAACACTTATAAATTGCAGTGATTTGGACATAAGCAAATGAAAAACATACTGTTGGAGTAGCTGTGGTTGTCGCAAATGATGGGATTGGTGATGTTTGTATAGGCGTTGGAACAGATGGAGGACTCGATGGGAATGTATTTTGTGAAGTTTCTCCAGAAGATGAGAGTTTTTGTTGAGTGGTCGTTTCATTATTTTTTTGCGGATGTTCAGAGCTAGTAGTTGACACAGTACTTTGAGAATGTCCAGAAGTGCTAGTACTTGTGGTTACTGTGGTTGTTGTTTGGCTTGTATCTGTCGTTGTTTCATTATTTTGCGTTGTTGAATTATTTGAATTCGCATACGGCGCATCAGCATAAAGACTTTCCGGAACTAATAATTAGGAACATTGAAATACTTTACTTTCATCAAAACATTAACTTGTATCACACAGTCCGCCGTAATTTATCATCCTACTAATTATAATAAAACCCAAAATATAAAATAATTTTTTGATCATTTTGTTTCCTCTCAATAAATCAATATTTTCTCATTTAAATTATGAAATAAAAATTGAATTTTATCTATTTTTATATTATAATTTAATCTGTTTGATATAACAGGTTTACATTAACCTTTGGCTAGATAAAAATTGGTTGAAATAAACTAACTATTTAAGCTTTACACAAAAATTTACATTTTCAAACACATTAAATAAATAATTTGTTATTCAATCATTTAATAACAGTTAATATTGAAAGTAAAAGTGAATATAGAAACTCTCGTCTTGCAGTTCTTACAATAGTATGTTCAGTCTGAAGAAGAGGTCTCAGGAAATGATCGTCCAGCCTCAGTCTGATGTTTCTATTTGAAATTGATCGTTATGGTGATTACAAAAGTTGGTGCTAAATTTGAAATAAAATTCAATAAGCCGCTTTTAATCAAAATAATTTATTTATCAATTTTTAGTTACCATCATTTTTATAACTGTTACATTACTGTTTTGAAGCACTTGGCTTCTTTCTTCGTAAAAACACGTAGTTTCTTATTAAAGAAGACTGGAAAATAGTTTCTGACCCTTACCCGAAATCAAACCTTTGTATTATTTAAGTTATTATGTATTGATCATATGAAATTAAAAAACTGAAGGTTCAAAGTCTGTGGAATACTTGAACTACTACATGATATCCAAATATAACTTATTTCCTTTCTACAGGGTCTCTTGAGTGACATTTAATCTAGGTTTTTAAGGTTTTCAGCTGGATGTAACCTAAGAAAATGGAGGTGTACAGTATAAAATATTTATTTTTACTCAAAAATTGTTATATCACCCATGTACACTGGATTTCAAGGGTTAAGAACAAGAGAATATCTTATACTTATTAAATAAGTATACAATTATAAATTGCATTGTGTAGGAGCGTGTATGTGCGAGAGGGAGAGAGAGTTGGTGGAATATCAGTGTGTGTAATTTTGAATGAACCCATGCTTTACCTGTAAATAACCAAATTTTTGGGTGTCTATCTACAAATGTTAGGTGTACATTGTTCATGCTTGTTTTTATGGTTATTATCTCACCACATAAAAAAACTCAAGAAATCATTTTTTATGGTCTCATGAAACAAATAAAAAATCTTTTATTAAATGAACATAAATTTTATTTCTATAAATTTAGCCATTTTATTTCCTTTTTTGTATGAATATAAATGCATAAATTTAGGAAAAGTTATTTTATAGGCATTCAGAAATGTTATTAAAAATTTTTGAAAGAAACTAAATGTTCCAATTAAAATGTATAAAATTTACAAAATATGTATTTATTTTATGTAATTAGTGTAAAAGAAATTATAAAATCAGTAAAATTTAATCAAACTATTAAAAAAATTGTTCAATGTTCGTGTAATTTAAAATTATAAAATTTGATTAAAGATAATTATTAGAGATTAATAATATAGATTTTTAAATTAATACAATTTCACAAAATGATTAAGTATTTGATTATATACCGTAACTTAAAATTGATAAAATTTAAAGGTAGAATTTATAAAATGAAAATAAAATCAAATAATAATATCATAAGTATTTTTATTTATACCGGTTTAGGATTTATAAAACAAATTGTTTCTCGAAAAACATGTTTGTTTAAACAAGTGTTTATCAATTTTTTTGAAAACGTTGTAATATAGTAAAATTAGGATTTGATGTCCGAATTAACTTCTAATCATAATTCTGAAGATGCTCCAAGAACATCTAACATTTGATAAATATCGCTTTGAGAGTTTCATCAAACTCAACGGTATAGGAATAAGTTTTTTTGAAAAATGGAAATTAAATCTTTTGAACTAAATAAATTCACCATAATTCCTTCGAAATTTTGATAGGTGCGGAAATGATCAAGAAAATCTTCCTCATACTTTTAAATTATTTTCTATATTGAACATGTCGGGAACCAGATTCTTCAAATAACTGAACATAGTCACTATGTTAGTTATTATATGAAATAAAATAATAAAGCAATTTCTTAAAATATTTTGATATTTAAAGCAAATACACAAAATTGGAGAATTATTAAAAATTAATTCGAACCATATTTAATCAATTTCAAATAAATTATTAAATATTTGGATGATAATAAATTAGAATAATAATTTATTAATAAAATTATTCTTTATAAAAATATTAGAGGAGTAAAAGAATAAATATAAAGAATCAATGAAATTAAGCAATAAACATTTATAACTGGATCAAATGGTTTGGTTTCATGAAATTTGTGATGAATGAATCAATTCATACTGGAATCAGAAGACGTCACGTTTAGACAGCTATTTGGTCAAGTATGGGTCTGTTTGTAACGTTGTTAAGGATAAATAATGAAGAAAACTTCCAAACTGTATTAGAAAACCAATTTCAAGAAAATGACAGTAGAACGATGTTACTGGAGACGATAACTTACCAAAAGAAGTTTTTCTGAAACAGATTCTTCAAGAATATATTTTACTAATGAAAAATTACCAGATGATGCTAATGCCATGAAAGCAGAGCATGAAGTTTTGTAACTTGAGCAATTTTGTAAAATCATGAATCGTCTATCAATGATAAAATATACATGTGAGCTTTGGGAATTTTTTTCTTCTTATACAAATCTCATATAAGTTAAAGTAAAGTTTCGATTCCTGGTAGTATTGATTCATCAAGCTGTATGGAGAATTCAGATGTTTTTTAGTAGTCACACAAAGAGTTTTCTACACTCTGAGTCATTTGGATGATCCTTCTTCGTACAGTATAATTAACTCAGTGGAATTCTTTTCATAATATCGAAAGATGGTTTGTGAAACACAGTGCATATTACCTTACTTAAAGTTGGTAGAATAAGTTCTTTTCCGATAGTTTTCGGCTTTCCGGACTTCGCGATCATTAAATGTAATAAGAAGCCCGCAGTCCATCGTTCCTTCACTTATATTAAACCTTTGCACGGAACCCCTCTGAGGTTGTTCAGGGACCCCCAAATCAATTTCAATTTTTCAAGGACCCACTGAATGATCCCAAGGACCCCTTGGGGTCCCTAGGTAACACTTTGGGAACCATCTATGAGTTCTTGTAGTGTCGGTGCTTTCAAATATTTTTCTTTGATTGTTTGAAAAAACGTTGAATAATTGACCTTTTGTCACTTTGTATTTAGATTAAATGCTTAGAAGATTTCATTGAATCGTTTGACATTGTTTTATTACATAGATGACTGAAAGGTAAAGTACTATTTCCTGGTGACGGAATAAAAGCATATAATAATAATAAAAATAAATAATTCAAAATTAGTTAACCACAAAATATTTTTTAATTAACTTAAACAAGAGTATAACTTTGCTTAAATAAATTTAAATTATTTCAAATATACTTAATAATAGTTTTGGGCACTAACATAGATTTTGAATTTTAATATCTAAAAATTTTTATAAAAATGAGAATTTTTTGAAAATGAAATTTTATAAGAATTTAAAATCAAAATGAAAACTTAATTATATAATTTTTTATACGAAGATTTTTAAAAAAATGAAAAATTCATAATGACAAAGTTTACATAACAAAAGTGTTAAGAGAACTCATACATTTGACAGAACATTTATTACATTCACATTTCTTATCATCTTTATGATGATCAATAGTATTGCTTTCACTATAATCCATCACTCAATTTTCAATATCTCCCATCATAATCTAAACAATACTTGAGAAAATTATTTTATTAAAAATATTTAATTTAAATTTAATTGGCTTAAATAAAATATTTCTATAGTCATTTTTAAACATTAATTTGATTTAAATTATTTAAAAATTTACAAAAATAAAATCAATAAAATTATTTAAAAGTTGCAATAATAAAAATTATAAATTCGAATATTAAATCTAAATTTAAATAAATTAGTTTCAGATTATAAGAATTAAAATATCGATCATTCATCTGATTAGGAGAGGCACAATCCCAAATTAACACACAACATTTAAACATGCAAACACTACAAAAAACTATTAAAACCCCATATTCCTCACAAAAAGTTTATAATACAAAAAATTATATTTCTTTTTACCCAAGACTAGAAAACTTCGTAGTTTGCCCTTCACATCAAGCATTAGATAGAACTAAATTGTAAATTAGATGAGCCACTTCTTTATAGTTCATATTATAGACTAGTTGATACAAGTATCGACTCTATTACGTTCCTGTCTGTTATTATTTGTATTTCATACAATATTCTATATTTATATTTTACTTAGGAAGTAAAAATTGATAATAATTTATTCCTTGTTATTTATTTTATCTTCAATATAAATTAATGTGTCACAATTTTTTATTTCACATTAAACCTTTGCGCGGAACCACTCTGAGGTTGTTTTGGGACCCCCAAATCAATTAAAATTTTTCAAGGACCCACTGAATGATCCCAAGGACCCCTTGGGGTCCCTAGGTACCACTTTGGGAACCACTGGTTTAGAAGATTTATAGTTTCGATATTAATAAACTGTGATCTGACTAACTCACATCGATTATCCTTTTGTGAATACGTTTATTGATACTATTGATTTGAACAACTGCGTGCTATTTTGTGTTATTGAAAATAAAGTTTTAAAAAAGAATTTGTGTTCATTCATTTATATATTTGTGTTGGAAAAACCTACTAATTAAGGATAGTCAAATTAAAGATTTAAAGAATTAAGATTAAAGATTAAAGATTTTTGTTCAAAATTAATTGTTAAAAATTAAAACCCAACAATATTTTACAATTAAAAGTGAAGGAATACTGGAAAATGAAAGAATTGTTCGATTTGAAGAAGTAATTTTAAAAATTATTAAATAACCTAATATTTTTTTCAAGAAAATAATTTTACTAATTCCAATGCATATTCGAAATATTTGAATGATCTTTGCGTTGAAATATAAAATAATATTTAAAAATAATTTTCCAACATCGATTCATGTTCTTAGTTTCTTAGTTTTCTTAGAATCTTCCAGCTAACAGACACTAAAGAAAATCTAAAAACTATTTTAATGAAAATTCTGCTAGAAGAGGATGCAATCAAAGATTATGAGGAAGTAGATAACGGCGTGAAAAACTTTGAAGATCGATTGTGACAGGCATTCTCCAAGAAGAGTTCTAGATTTGAAGACCTCGCAGAAATTATTAAATACCGGAGAGGTTTCGCATCAGTTGAAGACTACTTTAAGACGGTGACTTGGGCTACGAAATTGGCCGTATACAATTGTGACAAAGCTGAATTAGAAAAGCAGATGCTATTGAACTGTTCCCATGATAAATAGATCTTAAAAAAAAGTTGAGATGAGAGATTTAAATGAAATTATGGATCTAAAAAACGATGACAAAAATGAACAAGATACAAAAGAAATATGATCATGCCGATACAGTGAAAGACGATTGGATTAAAGTACAATCTAGGAGAAACAAGGCAAAAGCTGGAACTAAAAGATTTTAAACGCCATTTAACAACAAAAAGAGAAGCCAACAACCGACAGTGAGAAATTTTGGAGTGGAATATTTACAATTAGGGAGGCGTATGGAATCAAAACAATGCTGGTCCTACAATACAATGGGACAGAAACTGCAACGAAAGATTTCTGATTACCTGACATGGTTGTGGAACACAGAGTCCTATAAGAAGAAATTAGTCGAATCTGAAATGCAACCGATGTGCAGTCAATGGCCATATAATTGAAGCATGTTATACGAATATGATGAGAAGACAGTGAGCCAGTAATCAAAGAGAAACGAGAAGACTTTATGTCACTACCACAGTTAGAAGAATCGATTATAGCAGTACTTTCACAAAAAGACTCGAGTGGAAGAGAAAGAGTTATAGCATATGGTTCTCATAAGATGAATAAACATGAACTTGGTTATTGCATTTCCACAAAAGAATTACTAGCGATATATTATTTCACTCAGCATTTTAAGCATTTCTTATATGGGAAAAGATTCTTATTGCGAACAGACCACAAAGCTATTACGTTTATGATGACCACAAAGAACCCAATAACACCACAATTTCAAATATGGATAAATTTTCTCAGCGGTCTTGATATGATAATGGAATACAGGAAATGTGAAAGACATTCAAATGCAGATGCTATGTCGAGAAACTCTTGCGAATTATGTAGTCAATGCCACACAACACATGAAGAAGGGAAGAAAGGAAAGATTAAAACTCGAATTCTAGCTTTACACGAAGAACCAAATAATTTCAAATGGCAGAATGACAATGAAGAAATCGAACAAATCAAAAAAGATTTGAAACAAGGAAGAACAAATAAATGGAAACTGAAAGATGACATTGTAGCAACGGAAAATAATAAGTACTGGATCCCGCGAACAAACCGATTTTATTGAAGATATGCATAAGATGTTATGTCATGCTGGGAGTAAAAGGGTTTTTAACTACCTCAGAGATGATTTTGATATGGAAAATATGAGAGAAAAGATAAAAGAAGTTGTTCAAAGTTGCATAAATTGTCAAAAGCGGAAAATACTAACTGCGAAAACAAAAGAAAGACATAGTAAGCAATTTGCAGATGAACCTTTTCAAAAGATATATATTGACTTTTGTGGACCATTCAAGAGAAATGTTAATGGATACCAGTATATTTTGGCGATAATTGATCAATTTAGCCGATATATTAGCCTGAATGCATTTGCTCACCAAGACGAGAGGACACTAAGGAAAATATTACTGGATAGATGGATATATAAATATGGACCACCTAAAGAAATCCATGTGGATAGAGGCAAAACATTTGAATCAGAACTATTTAAAGAAACACTGAAGAAGTTTAAGATA
>MQRK01219832.1:34198-50305 GCA_001938485.1 Girardia tigrina
TTGTGAGGTTTACTACACTTTGCTATCAGTTGAGAAATTTGGTAGGAGGCAACTAGTCCATCTACTACTTTTGCGTTACCTTTTTGAAACATTGTGGTAATTGTTTGTCGTTTTTTGAAGTGTTCATATAATGTTTAAAATACTCCAATGATTTATCTTTTTTGTCTGAATGCATTGCATTTAAATGTGCTCGAAGGCGTGATGGCTTCATTTGAAAATGTTTGCTTACAAATAAGGCACATTGGAATTTGATTGTCATTTGGAGCTTGAATAAATCCATACGAGAGATACTCCAATGAATACTGCCGAGAATATTTTTTCTTTGATGGCATACCCATATTTAATCCTAGATAATTAAATGCCAACAAATTTATTTTTAAAAATGTATTATTCCAATCTCGTAGTGTGTGGTTGATTAAATATTGACTAATTATTAGTCAATATTTAATCAACCAAGCATCAAATCATTTTAATGCATGATAATGACATGACCAGTGTGAAGTTTTAATAAAGACAGGAGAAGTTAATAGGAATTTATTTCATTCTATTTACTAAAAAGGAATAATTGTTAATGAACCTATAAAACAAGCGTTAAACTACTAATACAACAGGCAGTTGCATGCAACTAAAGTGTCAATACGTTACTAATTGAAGCAAATAATTTGTAAAAAAAATTACTTCTTACAAATACATACAGAACCCGCCCGCTCATATTTTTTCCTAACGCCCACCCAATATTTTAAAACGCCCATTAATGGGCGATATCGCCCAGGTTGAAGACCACTGACCTACAGACTTCTTTCATAAATATATATGTTATGTAACGTAATCTGGTGTCCTAACAATTCAGAAGATTAGAACTCCTGCACATACTACTTCATTTACTAGAATGCTTAATTAAAATTAAATTAAAATTTAATTAATTTTTCTGATTATATAGGTAGATTATGTTTGGCGTTATTCACAAATTGAATATTAATTTTGTTGAAAGTATTATTTTTTTAGTTTTTAACTTAATTAGTTTATTATATTATTATTATTTTTATTTATTATTATTTGTCAGTAACTTGTTTTCTTGAACATCAACTATTTTAAATTCACAATAAGAGTCGGAATTTTCGATTCATTTTAACTAATTTTGTGCAATCACAAAGGTTAATGTAAACCTGTTATATCAAACAGATTAAATTATATTATAAAAATAGATAAAATTGAATTTATATTTCATAATACGAATGAGAAAAAATTGATTTATTAAAGGAAAATAAAATGATCAAAAAATTATTTTATATTTTGGGTTTTATTTTAATTAGTAAGATTATAAATCTTGGAGGGCTGTGTGAAATAAATTAATGCTTTGATATTTTTAAATTAAATTTTTTATATTTATTAGTTCAAGGAAGCTCAATCTATGCTCAGAATTCCACTATAGCTTCTGAATCCACTACATCACAGCATAGCACTTCATCAATAAAAACATCAGAAGCTTCTTCAAATCAAGTCACGACCGGATTGACACATCCTTCTGAAGGCACATCCCAGACATCGCCATCACCAAATAGCACTGTTACACCAACGCCTACTTCTATACAGACGACACAATCTGCTGCATCAACTCCATCTGAACAACCTATAACTACAATAAATCCTACGACACCAACTTCATCGGCAACAAGTTCATCACCAAAAACTCCAACAGCACCAAATACACCATCAACAAATACACCATCAACAAATCCACCAGCAACAAGTACACCAACAAGTACTTCCACGACAACGCCGAAAGTAATTTCTTCTATTACATATTTAAATCTACAAGAAAATATTAATGTCTCATTGAATATCTGAAAACAGTGTACAATCTTTTATGTAAAGTTTAAAAGTTTTTCATCTTAAAAATCTCACTTTTGGAATTTTAAACTAAAAATTTATTAAATAAATTTGTTTGGATTCTTCAGGTTAGAAAACAGACGAATAAATTCTTTTACAAATTTCCTTTCCCTTTTTTTCAAAGTTTCCCTCTGTGAAAGCTCACTTGGTCATATGGTTGGGCTCGTAAGAATACACTTATGTATAACAAGGGTTTCATTTAAGGTTGTTGATAAAGTAATGTTTTTATTTTTCCACAGAGAACCTAATTGGGTATTTTTCACTGCAAACTTCACACTTAAGCCAAATAATCATTTTATATTTTTACAGATGAGATCGTAAAGCGTTTTGTAAAACTAAATTGTTTGGTTTCTTGCAGTAGTTTTCGTCCTATGAAAAATCGAAAATCAAACGAAGTGTTTCCACTTATTTTACTCTTACTATCAAAAAGGTAAAACTGCAGTTGAATTGAGGCGAACATTATGGGATATGCATAGAGAAGATGTATTGACCAAACGATGATGCAAATATTTGTTGTCATAAATTCGTTCCAGCAATTTGGATGTTGAAGATGCACCACGTTCTGGAAGGTTTGTTGAGCTGATGAAGACAAAATAAACGCATTGGTCAATACAAATCATCGAATAACAACTCTTCAGATTGCTGAAGGTTATATTTGTTGAATTTGACCGTTCATAATCACGTAGAATGTCTTGGCTTCATTTCTAAACTTGGCTTATTGGTTCCATGTTTTCTTACAGAACGAAATTCGCTTCATCACTTTAACGACTGTGATTTGACTGAAGAAAACTTTACAAAAATGATCTTTTTTAAAATCGAATCATTACTGGAGATCGGAAAGGTGTTTATACAAGGGATCATGAAGTGAAAAGAGGATGAGCCAATTCAAATTATTTCAAAAGGATTATGCCATCTATTTGGTGGAATTGAGCTTCTCCCGGTCATTATTATAATTAATTTTGAAATGTATCGTATCAAATTAAATCACTTAAATATAAAAGTTCAGAAATAATAAATAGAAAAGGTGCAGTGTTCAAGTACGATTATGTGAGACCTCATAAAGGTTTCATAAATCGTCGAAATTTTTACTACTTAAATGAGATCTATTTCCAAACGCATCATATTCTCCAAATTCGGTACATCCGGTTTCTTATTCACTTTGATCTCTGCCATATTTTTTAAAAGGAAGTCCTTCACTCCAAATAAGAATGTCACTGGAACCAAATTTTGTTTGCAAAGATCAAAATTTTTAATACTATATATATATATATATACTTTATAATACAACAGTGAAAAATGACAGAACTTTTAACAAAGGCGCATCCTTTGACCATGGAAATAAAAATTTTATTCTTTACAGAAATAGTTTCTCTAATATTTGATTCTGATGTAATTTGAATACTTTTTGAGGGTCGAGATCGATTTTTTATGATTTTAGAAACCGAGATTTGTTCATATTCTTAACACATTGTAATCGGATCACGTATTAATACGTTTTTAACAAATTAATGCTAGAGAGCGGATCACGTATTTATACGTTAGTGGAGTGCGGGTCACGTTAAAATACGGGTTCCAATATACTTGAGTTTTCGCTATTAAGCGTCTGTAGGGTTGTTAATTAATTTTTTTAATTAATAAAAAAACTACCAGCACTAGTACGCGGCCGAAAACTGCCCGATTACAATGTGTTAATAATGTACCTTAATCTCAACAATTTTTGGAACTTAAAATCGAAAGACTTGAATTTTGCTTAGTTTTTAGTTGAAGAAGGATATTAGTTTCAAATAAAAGTTTTCATTTTCATTAAAAAAAAGCTCGATTCTCCATTTTGAAAACTTTTACTAGATAAATTTTATAAAATCGAAAATTAGTAAAATTTACGGAAATTTTTGAAAAATAAATGTAAAATAAATAAATGTAAAATAAAATATTTCATATTTGAAATATTTGCTTTTTTAATGGTTTCGTATAAATATCTTGATATCTTAAGTACATCTCTGCAACATCTGTTGAACCATATGATTTGCGTGAGTTGATCCTTCTTAATAAAAGGAAAGATTTAGTGATTCTTAATGTCTCCGGTGCGATTAACAAATGTGAAAGAACAAATGCAATCAGTAAAGCTCCTGTAGGTAAGTGATAAAAGCGTTTTAAAATGCAATTTTGTCTAGGAAACGAATTTAGTTTCAGTCGACTGTTAAAGCTTGGTGATAAAGACTTTTGAATTTCGTTAAATGCTGAAACTGCATCAAGCTAATAACATTTGGAAGAAGACCTTGAAATATTCAAATAAAAAATTCATCAACACTCTCAGCTACTTTTTCGACTTTGTGCAAAACCTGCGCGAATTCCTTGGAGCACATTCTGCCATAAGAGTTGCGATTATCCTGAAATTGCTAAACAATTCTTTGAAATATCGGTTTAATAAGTAACATAGTGTGAAAATGGTTCTGTTTGGTCAATCGCAGTCAGTAGAAGCTATGAACAGATTGGGGTTCATTTACATTGATCTAAAAATTATTATTTACATTGATTTAAAGAAAGTAAAAATCTGTTTTTGTGGAACTTTTAGGGAAATTTAAAATTGGAAATTGATCAAAACGGTAATATGATTAATATGAAGCTCTACTGCTTACTGTGGAAAACAAACATTAACAAACCTTTGGATAAGCCATCTTGTCTTGTTTTAAGTGAGTAAACTCTATTTCAGTAAGTCATTCCAGTCACCCATTATCCGTCAATTCAAAATAACGTTCTAAGATGGCGATGAGATTCTTGAGCATTCCCTATATAGTCCGTACGTTGCTCGATCAGATCAAAGTCCTTGTCTTCCTTTTAAGTGGGCGTCCTTTTTGAACCATACTTAAAGGTTGAGGAAGCATTATAATTTATTTTTGATTTGAAGAAACAAGAGTCACATTGTAACCGAATTCAGAAACTTTATGATCGACGTGGACGAGTAATTGGTAATTATATCCTTTATTTTTAATAAATTATTTTCTAAAATTGTAATTCTTTTAAAAATTTCTTTTGAATCTTCGCTTGAGTAATCTTCAATCACTTAAGGAAAGATGCCTAAAGGGTTTCATCGGTGGTGAGACATAAGATTTTTCAAAAATGGCAGTTTTTTGTCGTTTGTAACGGTGTAGATGTAATTGATTGAAATTTTTTTCAAAAAGCTTTTGTCGAAATCGTTTTTTATTTTAAGAGTTTTGTAAAAACGTTTTTCCTATAAGAGATGTTTTTACGATATTTCCGAAGAACAAGATCAATTTTGTGCTGGTGTATGATTTTGAAGACCCTCAAAACAGAATGTTAGACGTTTCATTTGGTCAACATATTCAATGCTATCATGTTATATTAAACTGCCAAATTGCTGCTCATAAATCAGGTAGAAGATTACTTGTGCTACTCTGGTTACCCGTTATGTGATCAATGCCTTACATATTTTTGGAATTTTAAAATGTTAATAATTACTTTTACTTTTGATTAAGTGTCTTTTAAAAATATGTAAAGCGAAAAATGTTTCTGAATAAGTTTAAGATCATTGGAATTAAATGAACGATGATGTGTCCTACCATAATACCATATGGGTAAAAAGGACTTGCTTAAATATTGAAAGTTTAGGATATTTTAAAGCTTCAATTACTTTTTTTATTTCTGCTTTGTTGTGGACATTCTAATTGAGACTTCTCAACAAGAAGAATGTTCTTTCTGTAACAGATCTTTCATTCATCATTGTACTTCTTTTAATGTTGTAGATACTTTCTTTATTATTTATATTATCTTTAATAAATTGTACAATAATATTTTGTTTGATAAAAAGGATACATTGGTAAAAAATACTCCCAAATTATTCTTAATGATGAAAATAAGTTCACTGAGGTCCTGTACAGATAGACATTTCACAAATGTGGAACTAGAAGTTTGAGTCCTTAAATGGTATAAATGTTATGAACACGTATTTACAGTACGATGATAAAAGCTCATTATTTTCGTAAAATATATACATATTTTAATTTTAAGAAATAAGTTACCCTTACAAATACATATTCTCCGAAACCATAATTTGTAAAGAGCTCTTAATAATTATCGATTGACCATTCTTAACGTTATCTGTGGATCTGGTGTTGACCTTTAATTAGCTTGACTTCAAAAATTAGCACGATTACATTTAATCTTGTAACTCAACAAGTGTGAACTTTGGTATAACGTACAAAATACCAGAATGTTTTGAAATGTTTTAAGTAATCTTACTAATAACTCTAATAATAGAATAATACACATAGTATAAAAAACATAACATATTTTGGCTTAAATCAAACAATATACTGTCCTCGGTGAAGGTATAGACAAATCTACAACCACCCAATGTGCACCTGTGTTGTTAAAGGGTCTGATAAAATTTGCGTCCAGTTATCCATTGTCCCATCGATGGCGGTACACTTTGTCCATCTATTTCTCCATTTCATTTGGGATTTTCATAAATCACCTGATTGTCTATTGTTTCATTAATCTCTTTTAAATAAGTCTATTCCCAATGAAGCAGAATATAGTTCAATTTACATCCTTACTGATAAAAAAAGATCATCAAAAAATTTCTAAAAATGACATTTTTCTTTTAAAAAAACCCTTCCACCTTCCCCCTAAACAAATGCCAAAATATAATATGCCTTCCCGTGTGTGAATGCGCCCACCGCTCTTCTCTTTCTCTTTTTTTAGATTTAGTAATCTTAAAATCGTTCAATCAATTTTTCTCTCTTTTCTTGTTTTTCTCATCAGGAACATTCTTTTCTATACAGACATAACAATCAGCAATTTCGAATATGTTTTCTGTTTTTTTCATATCAGAATATTGCGATTATTTACACAATGAAATAAATAATGTTTATTAAATGTTCGATTTCTTCAAAGTTTTACTGGAACTCTTTCGATTCCTCAATGATAAATGTTTCCATTTATTACTAGGTTGTTCAAAAAAGTATTAGTTTTTTTATGTTCTATTAAATTTACTTTAATTTTTCTATAATACATTAACTTTCTGGTGCCAAATGTAGTGTCATTTGAAGATCTAGAAATAGCTAAATATATTTCTATAAAAAACAGCAATATGTTAATAATGGCTACAGTAATATACAGCTAGGCATAAGATTTCAAATAATATCTAACACTAATGCATTTAAACTTATATACATATCAAAGTAGATAAACAAAGTATAAAGCTCAAAAATCGCCATTATTTTTCGACTAATATTATTATCTAATATTAAAAATTTTATTTTTATTTGAGTCGTGATTTTTAATAATATTAAGACTATATTATATTATGCAGTACGTATAGTACCTTGTTTGTTGGTTTATATTGTTTTTGGTATTGTGTTTCTCCTATCCAAAAACTCGATTAATATTTATGAGTGTTTTTATCCAGATTATCCGAACATAATTTTAAATTTCAAACTTGGATTTATTATTTTTCTTTAAAATTAAATGCAATTTAATTTGAAAAATTATCTCTTTTTAAAGTTTAAATTTCAAAAGAGTTATCGAAAAGAAGGATTTAAATGTCTTTAATTTTTAATTAAGAAAGATGTAGAAATATGAAAGCCTGAGTACTGATTGTTAAGAGGTTGATCCGAATGTTATAATTTAAGAGTTCTCTTAACAAATAATATTGGAACGGAAATAAGAAATAAAAACTTTTGACAAAACTTTTTCTACACGATTAAACAATGTTTTGAAAATGCAAATCAATTTACTATTAAAGTTGTGGCGTATTATGTTTTTCCAACACTTATTAGCGTTTTGAGTCAAGAACTTAAGCTGTACAAAGCAGTGCAACTCAAAATGTCTATTCTTCAAAGTACAACCCATTGTTTTCCATCCCTTGAGGCCTCCTTCGAGCCAGTCACTCAAATCCTTGACGGAACCACTCAAGCGATTTCTGCACATAGATATCAGCAACGACAGCTTTCACATCCATCTCAGGTGTTAATTGATCCCCACAAAGAAAATGGGTCAACGAGTAAAATAGGTGAAAATCAGGATATACGAAGTCATGATGGCAAACCTTTCTCTTCTCGTATAACATTTCGTTCTCAACCGAGAATTGTTTGCGCCAATCTTTTAAAAAAGTTTTAAACATTTTTTTTCTACAATATTTTACAATTCTCTTCTAATGATTTTAAATACATTAACTTAATTAATTTGCTACATTAATGTTTATTTGACAACCAATTTATTTTAATTTAATTTATTACCACACATTTTAATGTGTTTTGACGAGTGGGAAAAGTTTTGTTATTTTCTTTGAATTAAAATATTTTCCTGTAAAAATGGTTTTATGTTTGATTATATTTAGCCCCCATTTGCTGGTTGGAAAATTGCGGTCATTGTCATTGCCGCGCTCATCGGTATTATCATAGCTGCCGTTGTTATTTATCTTGTGATAAAAAAGAAGCGGAGGTTTATATAGAGATAATCTTGTCAAAATTAATATTTGCTATAAAATTAGTTTTCTAGAGCCCTACCACACCAGCTATAATTCGATGAGCAACGAAGTTACGATTGATGGAGAAAGTGGAGATACCAGAAGAAAGAAACGTTGATGAACGAGCATAATAATTCTTAGAATTGATTTAATTCAATTAAAAATTGCATTATTTTTTTAATTTTTTTGGATATTCACAACGACAATAATATTAAAATATGTTTAAATTGTTATTTTGTAAAATTTGTATCACTCTCGAGAGTCATATTTCTTTCATTATTTTTCAATTATATTAATTGAGGGTTCCGTGGTCTCTGTAATGTTATCACTTTTTAAAAACTTTAATTAATTTAATTTAATTTTGATCATTTTCATCTAATATATTTTAGCATAAAACCCTTCTAAATAAAAATCTATTAACATTTATTTTTCATTCCCTTTTGTCATTATATTTTGATAAGTTTTCCGGTGCATTCTTCAAGAATTATTATATCTATTCTAACAATATAAATCTAATTGAGTACAAAATAATATTTTATAAATTATGAAAGATATTAATAGAAATCGAACTTCAAAAACAATTTTATTTTAAAATAAAAATTTTTCAGAATCTAATAAGATTACAACTTTACAACTTGATCTCTCTAGGATCCAAACATTATTTTAATTACTTTATGATCTTTGTTGATAAATAACTTATTTAAATCATTTTGAATATTAAATGATAGTAAATGTTTCAATATTTTCTTACATCATTTTTTATTCTTGGCGCATTCAAAAAGTACCCGATCTGACAAAGAAAACGATTTCCAAAAGGGACATTTTTATTATACCACAAGCCTAACTTATGTAAGCATAACTTTTTAACATAATGTATATAATGCTCCACACATTTTCGCCAACAAAAATTCAACTCAGAAAACACCTTTTTGAGAAATTCTGAGGTGAGTGCGGCGAAAATAATCCTCTATGGCAACCTTTAAATTGTTTTTATATCTAAACTAAATCCATTTCAAATGCTTCTTTAGGTATTCGAGAAGGTAAAAATTGCTTGATGCTAAATCTAGGCTATACGGCGGATGATCCAACCATTTTAATTGGGGTCCGAGAAATTTCCGCTGTGTGTTATGGTGCATTATCTTGGAGAAATCATAGTTGCATGTTCTTCTGCTTCCATCAATTCCTTCTGACGGTTGCCACGAGTTGGCTGTAAAAGACAGTGTCAATGTTGATGCCTTTATCCTTGAAATCCATGAGAATAACTGGTCCGCCCGACCCTCAGGTCGCCCCGAGAATCGGACGGAGGCAACAGGGATGCGCAGTGATTTGCTTAGATTTTGCTGGGCCCGTAATGAATTGTTAAAAATTGGTCGTCCTGTTGATTGTTTGATGATTGATAACATGAGTCGCGTTACTATCACGGTGTGTAACATCTTCATTAATACAGGTCTTGATTTGATTTTGGATAAGAAATGCGATGGTCGATAATTCATTATCGATTTGTTTGCTCAGCATATTGATATTCTTTTTGATTAGTTCCAAATAATCGTATAAACTATTCTGGAATTCTTTAACCATCGACAAATAGTTGGAATTTTCGCTGTAATGTTTTGTGGTGTTTTTAAGGCCATCATAAATGAAATTAATTGTTGAACTAGTGTTATATTCGACTAATGACGAATATTCATTATGGAAACTATTTTCTTCAATAGATTGATTAAAAACTGAATTTAAATTGAAAACTCTTTTTGATCCATCATGAGTACTGATAAATGAAAAATTCATTTGGTCGAATTTTGAAAATTACAATTTAAAAATCGTTTTAAAAACGATAATCAATAAGATAAACGATAATCAATTTATTTTCTGGAACAATTCTTTGAATCTTTACAATTATCAATTTTAATTATGATAATTTTAAACAATTTGAAGGTCATTTGCAAATCTTTTTAATAAAAATTTAAGTCTAATTTTTTTGATAATCAATGTAGTGTACATCCAAAAAAATAATGTTTCAAAAAATATTTTACATCAAAACAATCGTCATAACAAAATGTCGATGACAACAAATATAATTTTGGTGACAGAAAATTTTTCGGGTTTCTTTCTTTTCGATTTTATAAATAATGATGATAATTGAATTTCGAAATATAATAATTTAAATATCTGAATCCCGAACAATAACACCTTTATGATCCCCGAAAATGGAAAGCATCATCGCTAGTCTATGACTTATCCCCATCCGCATTTTCAAAGATGGCTTCTCTCCAGACAGATTCCACTATGCCGACTCATGCTTTGTTTCCTTAAAATACAAAGTGTGGTTTCATTCTCCGTAATTACATTTTTCAGAAAAGTCTCGCTATGCGGATCCCACAGGTTCAAGTTGTTCTGATTGGTATTACATTTGGTACTTCCAGATAATAGGATAATAAACCCCGGATGATTATCCTCCTTACTGATTTCCAATTTCCCCGTTAATAAGCACTGCATAATAAAGTCCGATAAAAACCGATAATAACGAAAGGACAGAAAATCCAACCATTGTAAGAGAACAACGTTACTGTTGTCACAGTGGACTCCTGAGTCATCTTAGATTTTCCCCGTCGGTAAAAGACAAAGTTTATTATTAAATGACCGTGGTTGACCTTTTCTTACAAGTTATAAGTTGTGAACCTTTTCAGCACTGGAAGGATGCAAGTGAATATTTCCGAGGACACGAGAGTACAAAGTACCATTAGGATTGCTCCATGAAAAAATAATTTTTTCTAGAAATCTCAACAAAAGTAAAGTGAATATTATTCACCAAATTGACAAAGGATCTCAAAAAATATGAGGAAAACTGAGCACGCTTAAAACTAATGATAGAAGTTATCTTGTTATGCGGGCGATATGAATTGCCTCTATGAAAACAAAAAAAATTCAGACGCAAATATTATGGATGAACCACCTAAAAGAGATGGTGTATTTGAGGAATATTGGGATTTTTTTCTTACACTTTCTATATCTCTTAATGAAAGCTTAATGTGTGAGCCCAAAAACTGTGAATTCAGCAGTCTTCAAATTCAAAATTAGGCCAGCGGAAAATGCATCAGAAAAAAATTGCGGAAATACTCAATATGATGAGTTAGTTTAAATTTGCATTTCACCAAAATAGTTTATTATTTTTTTAATTTGAAAGTTTTTAAAAAATACATAAATACAAAAGCTTTGAAATTAAGAATAATTTTGTTGCGTGTTACAGACGAAATATTTATTTAAACAAATGTTATACTAATCCGTTCGCCATATTTCCTCTTCCTTCACAAGAATCTGGCTGGTCTCCGGTTTCTTGCTTCTCGGGGCAAGTTTCTTCTCAAACTTGCATCGATCGCTTGTTCTACAAACCTCAATTCCGTAACTTGCGGCTCCATTATTTGACATTCTATGGCTTTCGGGCTCAATCACATTATCTTTCTATTATATATATTATCTATTATTTATATTATCTTATCTTATCTATTATTATCTTATCTATTATCTTATCTATTATTTATATTATCTTTCTAAATAATATCGTCCATCCATTTTGATATTGATTAACCTTCCTTGTGGATCCATCTGTAAGAATCAACTCGTAAGAACCCTTACCTATCTTTCGAGAGACCACAGCGGCATTCTTGAACTGAGATCCACGATCTCACCTAAACCAAACCTTGCTGTTGGTGCAAATAGACTATATGACCCACGCTTCATTGAATACGGCTTCTCTAAACTTCACGGGACCATTTTAGGCTTTACATTCACAAATAGATTTTTGAACCATCCCCGCATTGGATGACTGAACATCAGGTGAAAAGGAATCTGACCCGTCGTTTCACATGGTGCACCTCTCATACCACACAAAACCGCGTCGATCATCACCTTAAAGAATCATTTTTATTTACCTTGACCTTCAACAACTGTTGTTTGAAGATCCGATGCATCCTTTCTACGAAAGCATTTGCCTGCAGGTAATTAATTGTTGAGAAGGAATGATCTGTCCCAAAGTGTTGTAACAATTGCTCTACTTCCTTAGATCTGAAACAAGTATAATTGTCACTGATCAATCGTTTTGGCGCTCCAAACATGGAGAAAATTGCTCTTCAGGACGCGAGACACTTCCTTTCATGATGCTTGCTTGACCAACGAGACTGTTGGGTATCGAGTATGAATATCGATTGTTGTTACTGCCAATCCACTATTCAATGCTTCCGAAGGTCCAATTATCTCTATTGCCATCACCTCACCGGATTCTGAGACCGTACTTGATACTGACTTCATTGAGGTTTGTTCACCTTGATCCCCTAATCTTTGACATACAAGAAAATGCTGCACAAATTCAACGACATCACTGACAAGACCAGGTCAATAAACTGTCTCTCGAAAAATTGAGACCATTTATGTCGATCCCATGAGAGTATCATGTGCCATAATAAGAATTTTTCGACGCAGTTGTTTAGGTTAGACCTTTAAAGGAGATTAAAGGATATTTGATCTCCTTTTGTGATAATAATTCCTTGTCTGCCGGTAAAACACCTAGCACCTCTCGTATATTTGTATATCTTGATAAAGAGCTCTGGAAATCATCCTGCAGCAATGCTTGTTTAAGCGCAAGTAATTCAGCATCATTTGTTGAAGCTAAGAAAATTTCTTTAAGGTTAACAGCTGGACTTGATATGGAGAAAATAACTTGTTGTTGCAGACGAAATATTTATTTAAAAAATGTTATTTTAATCCGTTCGCCACATTATTAAAAAGAAAACCATAAAAAATTAAACACTTATATAAAAATAAAAAAAATGTTTACTGCTAAAGCAATTGATATATTTTAATAAAAGATTTTATTAAGAACACCGATATGGGTTTTCAAACTTTTGTTTTCATCACAATTTAAATTGTCTTTGGGAAATTTGAAATTTGAAATCTTGCTAAATTGATAAATTTTTGTTAATGTCTCATTAATAAACAATTATTCGAACAAATTTTCATTTTCAGATTTTATTTTGAAAATTCTACTTTTATAATTTCATTAATAATTTTATCTAAATATTAATTTAAAAATGATTTTATTAAAAGAAAATCAGTTATTTAATTAATTTAAAAATGAATTAAAAGTTATTTACGCTATTAAAATTTTTGATATTAAAAGTTTAAATGATTTAATATTTTAAACGTTTTTTTAATATCTTAGGTTGTAATTTAAAATTCATCAACTGTAATTTAAAATACAAACTATGCTCGAATAACTATTTATCGAGAATATCAAATATATCAAATTTTCCATCTGGGTTGGAGAAACACAATAAATTTTAAAGAAATAACTGAATTAAGACGAAATTTGTTTAATTATGTGAATTACTGTTGTTCATGGTTCCGTTTAATTATTATTATAGTTTACTTTTAATAAAAATTGTATCCTTATTTATATCGTCGAAAATTCTATTTCTCTACTTACGTTTCGGAGACATTTTCTTTTCAAATTAAAAAGAACATGAATGATAATTTCTGATAATTTATTCGGTTCTTATCTTTCGTTGTTATGTAATTGATATGTATAAATGCTGATAAATTAAATAATAAGTTAAACTAGTAAACCAAAAAAACATTTTTTATATCCATTCTTTATATAGACTCTACTTATTTAACATAAAAAATATATTTAAACTCAAATGTGATAAAAAATTCATTGATTTTTAAAAGAAATCATTTTCCAATCCTTTTCTATGGAAAATTCTGAAAAAATAGATTTCTAAATTTTATTTAACATATCCCAACAGTTCAAATTGATCACTGAAGAGAGATGCCTGCTACCAAATAAATACAAATATATATATATATATATATATATATATATATACTGGTGGTAAAATTAATCTAGTCAGCTTTATTTTTAAAATATTGTGTACAAAAAGTAAGTTGAGAATTAATTGATACGATATTTACAATTAAATTTTAATTATCTTTAAATTAAAAACTAAATTAAAAAAAATATTTAAAATAGTAATCAGAAATTTGATTTTTTGACTTTTTCCATAATATTTTGTTGAAAAATTAAATTGGACACTTATAATTAAAATATTAAAAAAACATCAAAATACATTTACTCGACAGTATTTACACGAAAAAATAACAATTTAGTTAACCGCTTCGAATAATTGTCAAAAACAGATTTCTTCGAAGAGTTAATTGTCGAAACTACATCTTGAACCTTTTTCACTAATTCTTTTACATTATTCGGTTGTTCATCTGAATAAATTAAATCTGAAATTAATTTCTAAACGTTTTCAAATAAATTTAGTAAGGGAAAAATGTTTGTTCTGCCTCACCCCCCTGGGGGTCGTTACTAGTTACCGTGGTTACCATGGTAACGGTTATCAGTTACCGCGCGGTTACCATGGCAACGGTCGCGATACCCTTAGCAACGGTCGCGGTTACCATGGCAACGGTCGCGGTTATCATGACAACGGTTGCAATCACCTTAGCAACGAACGCGGATACCATGGCAACGGTCGCGATCACCTTAGCAACGCTTCTGATTGGTTCCTTGGTTCCGTAGCAACGGTCGCGATTATCTAAAAACACTTCTGATTGGTCCTTGGTACCCTAAATACGGTCGCGACCACCCTAGCAACGGTTCCGGTTACCATAGCAACCGTTCCGGTTCACTTGGTAACGATAACCAAGGTCATGGTTACCATAGCAAAGGTAACCAAGGGACGTTTTTCATTAGCAACGGATACTATGATCCAAGGTAGTTGTTACCATGGTTACGGTTCCCGTATCCATAGCAACCGTCACCCCCGTAACTAAGGACCGTAGAAAAAAGTGCTAATCGATCACTGCACAGTGCTCAGAGGGGCCAAGGAGTACTTTGAAAGTGCTAATCGATAGTGCACATGTGCAAAAGTCTAAAAATCAATACATAAAATTTTTTAAAAGTACCTGTGTCAAAAACTGATATCATGTGTTTGATGCCCATTTTGATTCTCTATTTAAATGTGCAATTCAAATTTTCATATATTGATTACTTTTCTCTATAATAAGCATAATGTGCAAATTTGCACAAATTGCACATTGATTTTAAAGGTACAAGGAAGCAGAATATCAAAAAAGTGCTGATGCACTTGAATAGGAAACTATATACATACATTCAGATTTCATGTCAAAATTTTCGGAAAAGTGCTGAAATATCGATTTTTTCGAACATTTCTGAAATTATCAAAGTGCTCAAATATCTATTTTATCATATATATCTGAAACCTATATGATGTATGTATGTTGTTTATCGTCATATAATACTTCATGAATCGCCTAATGTATTTAGTGACCAATCACAAGTACCATGGTTACCGTAACCAAGATGCATAACATTTTATTTTACATGTAAAATCTACATGTAAAAATTCATATTGTACTTCATACATCAATATAATACATAGCATCTAAGGTACACAAGTATAATCACAAGTACCATGGTTACCGTAACCATGATACATAGCATTTTAATATTATGTATATATATATTATTATTATATTATATATATTATATATTATATATACATATTATTATTATATTATATACTATATATGATATTATATACAGCTGTGGACAAAAGTCTGTTGACTTTCACATTTTCTACACATTTGTGGTTCTTGCCTCCAAACACCACCATGAGAAGTGAAAATTATTTAAATGTGTTGAAAGAAAG
>MQRK01219835.1:17807-35785 GCA_001938485.1 Girardia tigrina
AATATTTAATGGTTTTCTTATCATTTTTAATTTTAAGATATTTAATAGATACATTAAAAAGATATTTTTTATTTTTAAATAGATATTTAATTTTTTATGATTTTCATTGATTATATCATTTTCAATTTTTTTAAAAATATTTAAAAAACATTTTTTATTTTTAAATGCGTATTTGATTTTTTAATAGTTGTTTTATTATATCATTTTTAATTTTAAAATATTGAATAAGCATATTAACATTAAAATATTTTACCTTTTAAATTAAAAAAATAATAAATTATTCTAGCTGGATGAAAATTTAAATTAACCCCTCATAAAGCCCATTTCAGATTTTGAAAGCATTTAAAATATAGCTTATTCACTTACACTTTAAATGTTGTTTTCTTTATATTAATATATTAATATATTAACCTCAGTGCACATTGTAATGTACATAAATTTCCATCCTTCTTTCAAAGCTTTTTTCAAATTTTCGACTTGTTTACATTGGGAACCTTTTATATATCGTAGTGTACACAATATTTATTCATTTATTCTTGCCAGCGTCCCCATCTAGTGAGTAACTTTTGTATTATGTGCGATTCTTGCGAAATTTAAAAATATTTAAAATAAAGTGAGGTCTGAGGAGGTTAATATATTTATTACTTTTATAAATAATAAATAATTTAAAAAAACTTTAACGCATATTTTAAGGTTTCACAATGAAAAAAATTTTTATTTAGCATTGTTTTGAATTTTTGATACGGGAATGCCATCGAAAGTAGAGAAGTAAAGAGAGGCATGTCTGTGCGAAATGGAACTAAAGCAGAAAATATAAAGAGTATTCAAAGAAATTTTAACTATTTCGAGATGAAAGACAGGAATAAAAGAAACTACGCTTACACGACAAATGAAGATAAAAAATTGAAGAAGGTTTAATATCAAAGAAGAACAATTCTAGAAAGAGAGAAAGGTGGAAGAACCAAGCAAAAATTTTAAAGCGAGAAGAATCACATATTGCACCTTCCATGAAGAAGAATATTTGAGACGTGAATTCAAAAATATCATTTTAATACAATAGAAGACATGTGAGAACCTAATTTGATGAGAATCCAAACATAATTAAACAGTGTGAACAATGGGAAAGAGAAGGTACGATAAAAAGAAGAAACGAACAAAGAAAATACACAACCAGATAAAAAGAAAATTAATGTTTAATACATATCGAAGATACTCTTTTCAAAATGAGAAGAATTCAATGACGATTGGAAAAAATGTCCGAATGACCGTAAAAGAGAGATAGAGTAACAAGAATTGAAATTATTATAAAGATGAGAAATTTTCAAGATAAGTAGGGGATTGAGGAGCCATGATCACAAGGGAAAGTAATTGGTGTACTTCACAAGGAAACGAATGTATGCGTATGTTTGACTTAATGTATGATTGCATGTATGATGACGTATGTTGAGTATGAAATGATGTTAAAAATATTTCTTAAGAATTATGCCTATTAGATGGTGAGGACGACACATCCAACGAGAAAGATGATAAAATGATCACAGGAAAAGATGAAGAAAGAGTCACAGATATAAGGGAAATATCCACGTTTAAAATAGAATACGAAGAACTGAAAGGGGACTAAGTGTTGAATTTCAAAAGAAGAATAGAAAAATAGATACGCAAGCACGAATCAATGTAATTATAGTTGACAAACTCAATAATATGAACACGTCAATTGGTCGGGATGTTTTGGTCGTGGCGACAATTAGTCCGAGAAAAAGATAAAGGAATCCGGCCTTCGAAAATACTATGACAAGTGTCAATTCCTGATAGAAATGACAACATTTTTGGATTATATCCTGATCAAAGATAGCATAAGGACAATTAAACTAAAATTGAAGTAATCCACAAATTTCAGTATCAGTATTTCGAAAAGGAGTTCTTACTCGATATGGATACCAATTTTGATACAATAATAAATATTTTTGATATTAAAAATTAATAAATACTTTACTTGAGGAATATTTTGAATGGTGTTTATTGTATCCTGTTTGGTATGTTGTTTTAGGATTGTGTTTCTCCCACCCAGATGGAAGATTGATATTTTAAATATTTTAAAAGGTCGGATTGTTTAATCCATTTAAAAATGTAAATAACAACTATAAAATTAAATTTATATATCATAAATAATATATATATTTAAAATATATTTCTAAATAATTAAAATTATTTTGTAATTTAATTTTTAAATTATTTTGTAATCAAATAGTAAATTAAATTGTAATTAAAAATTTTTTGAACAATGAAACGTTTAGAAAAAATCATTAAAATTTATCAATCAAGAACGATGCCTACTTACGAAGGTTTGGTGGAGAATTTTACTGGCGGCAATTCGAGTTGTGATGTCAGTAAATGTCTTGAAAACCCCATTAGTGTTCTTAATTCTTTAGAAAAGATAAAAAATTGTTCTAATAAACATTATTAAAAAAACAGAAATAAAAACCAATAAAAATGATGTCAAATGTGGAAAGATCTACCAATAATTGTTTTGACTCTAAATTTGATGTTAATAAATGTTTTCATAACCGTCGTGTAAGTACTCTTAAGACATAAGACTTTAGAGGAAATCAATCGTTTTAATTCAAAATACTGACTCTCAAACTTTAGGGTCTTCCTAAAGTTTATAAGGAAGGTATTCCGATGAGACCGATTTTTCCATATTTTAAACATCCTAATAACATGTTGCGAAATTTTTGTATTTTAAACGAATGATTTCCTCTAAATTTTAAGTTTTGAATTTAAGACTCAAATAAGAACAAATTTAAAATAAAAACAATCAATTAAAAATTAAAAATTTTCAATTTAAAATCCAAAAAAAATTATTTAAAAATTATACTAATGGTTTTGAGAATCGTACTTTTGGTTTTTATAAATAAATATTTGTTAGTTTCTTTGAAGAATTTTTCTTTCATCATGAAAGACACTGATCCGTTATGTGAAATGCAAAGGCTTTATAATATCATTGAGCCGGAGAGTAAAGTACTTGTGCTGGCAGGGTTAAGGGCGTTAAATTTACTTTCAGGCCGGACCATACTATAAAAAATGTACAAGCTTTATTGTCTATTAAACATTAATTCATAAAATTTTTGAAATATAAAAAAAGAATAATCCTTCCGACTTTAAAACATCGATTTAAAAAAGTGAACTTGAAACGTATGTTACCGTGAACTCAATTAGCAAAATATTTAAATAAATAAAAATATAAAAAATAAATTTTAACTAAATTCTATTATATAACAATATAAAGGATTAATAGAGAGAAAATTAGAGTTTTTGTTCGAATAGTTATTGACGATATAATTGTGTGGATCGTCAATGAGATTGGTAAGACGTGGCCGTCGAATAATTATTATTAGAATTGTAATAGTTGATCGAACTCGAGATTCTTTGAGTTGGAATCTATTGTTGGATTTTATGGAATTGCTTTTATTGAAGATGACCGATGACGACGATTGAAGATAGAATTCAAGGAATTGGGATTAGGATTGAAATTAATTAAGGTTTGTTACAGCCAAATTTAATAATATCCTCTGGAAACTGAGATAAATGGGAGAATTGAAAAACTGACATCAAAATAAATCCAAAAGTTACCGTATTTAATTCATTAATCAATTTATATATTGATTCATATTTTATAAATATATATATATATATTATTTTTTATATTTTATATATACGTGACCATGTGAGTCACTACAATCGACTCAATAAACAGATATATTTTGCTATTTTGCTTAATAATTATCTTCTAAGTCTAAATAAATTTCTTAGGTGTTATTAAAACTTCATTATTTGTTCTGTAATATTTAGTATAATATAATTTTAAATATTCATTGTCTATTCATTTTTTATTAGTTAAATGAAGTCCATAGATTTCTACATCATCTTTTCTTTTCAATATGTATATTCATAAATATTTAACTGAAAATTTTAATTGATAAATTTATTTCATTTATAGAATCTCTTTCAGTTCACACTCGATTTTGGTTTCATCTGTTCAACGGACTTAAAACAATGAGAAAGCTTCAACTTGTGGAACTTGCAAAGAGAAGTTTGTAAATCGGGAGAAATATCTTTGTGTAAAAAATCTATGATTTTTTACGGAGAATCTAAAACTTTTTTACTAAGAAATTTTCAAGAGCGACTCCTAACATTTAAATATTATTCCTTATTCATAGATTTATCAATATGAATAAATTCATGACGCCATTATAAATTTAAACTGTTCCTGTCTTCCTGAAGTCATCTACTATTGATTGAACTTTAAGAGGGATTTTTCTTTGAAGCTCCCTTCATCCAAATTGAAAATCCGGAATAAATAATATATCAAAAGAAAACGCTAGGAGATCAACCACTACATTTTTGTATTATTTACTCCAGAGATTTTGTTTCTTTGTTTTTCAAGAATTTTTTCGATAAAATCTTCTTTCAAAATTTATTTGTAACTAGAATATTAGGAATTGTTAGAATTTATTAAAAATGTGTAATCTGACAAAGACTATATTCATATTTCATTAAATAAAACCAAATAGAATTATTAGGTGGTCAAATATTGATTTCCTAGGCATGATTACAAAACATTCAAATAATTTTAATTTGACAATGACTTAATATTAGGTCATTCAGTTGATTTGGTTTGATTGCTGCATATATTGGCTATTGAAAACAACAGTAAAAAATAATTAACATTATTGATAACTTCTATTAATAATTAGTATTTTAAAAAATGGAAAAGACAGAAATTCGAACTATTATAAAGTATAAGTTCGTATATGAAACCTCAGCGTCAGAATCCATGCAAAAATCAATGGTGCATTTGTATACAATGCTACTATGCAACAGACTGTCTGGAACTGATTCAGGACATTCGTGAAAGGTAATTAAGCTCAGTAATGAGTCTCGGCGTTGCCATAAATAGAGGTAAACAATAATGAACTAAAGTTAACCGTGGAGTCGGGTCCATCACAAAGTATTCAGGATTTATTGCTAACGTTTGCTATTACAAAGCAAACAATATTGAATAAATAGATTCAAATTAGTAGAGTGAAAATGTTTGATAAGAAGATTCCATATAAATTTAATGAAATGCAGAAACAAAGGTGTTTGGATGCTTGCTTGATGATGATTTCCCGTTATAAATGTGATTCAATGTGATAATAAAAAACATTCAGCAAACTGTATGAACACGAATGAAGCACCAAAACACAGTACAAATCACAAAATTCATCAAAAAAAGTTGACGGTCAGTGTTTGGTGTTATGCAGCAGCTGCAATCAATTATGAATTCTTGAAACCTGGTTTGTCAATCATAACAGATGTCTACTGCAACCAATTGGAAGATGTGATACACTCACTAAAAGAAAAACAGCCGCATTTAGTAAACAGATCAACTTCCATTTTGCTTCAAGACAATGCAAAACCACATACTGCTCTTAAGACCGCTACAAAACTATAGAAACTTGATTTGGAACTTCTGCATCATCTTCCATACTCACCAGACCTTACTCAACCTGATAACTATTTCTTTCTAAATTTAAACACATTTTGGATAGGAAAATATTCAACTCCGAAAATGCCGCTGAAATGGCAAATGTGTGTATATATTATAAAGTCATATTTCAATAAATGACATAGACGTTTGTATTGGTAAATTATGAATAAACTTTGAATTTAGTTCTACAAATTTGATGCTTGACAAATGAAAATAATAATAAAAGTTACAAATTTCTCCAAAATTAACATACATGGTGTGTCCTAAGTCCCTACGAGTAGAACAACTTAAGGCAATAAAGTAAAACTTTTATTGAACACCACATCGTCGCAGGAATCAAATGTCATATGGCTCTACCTGTAAACCGTCATGTGCAACACAGAGGTGGATATGCCGGAAGGTACGCGTATTGATTCGTTCCAGTGGATTTCGAGGGAAGTCAAGAAATGAAGCTGTAATAGCAGCATACAGCTCGTCGACATTGTCAGCTTTGTGAGCCAATATCTTTGGTTTGAGAATGCCCCACGGGGCATTATCGCAGGAGGTCAAATCAGGACTCCGTGGAGGCCAAGGCGTTGGTCCGTATTTGCCAACTCATCTGTCCTGAAAAGTCTGCTGAAGGAAGTCTCTTGTTACGTGAGCCGTGTGAGCAGGCACGCCATCCTGCTGGAAGTGAGAGGACAGGAGAATGCCCTTACGTTGTAAAGCTTTACGAAAAAAAGCTTGCTGCGTCTTGTGTTGTTGTCATATTTTGTCCAGATCTGCTGGCAACACTGCACACGAGTGAAATGGTCTTCCTCACTGAGGTACTGTACCTTTGATGGCCTCCAGCACTTGTAATTCAGATCTTCTTTTATTATGCGGTGAACTGTCTTTGTATGGATATCTAGTTCTTCAGCTCGCTGCCGTATAAACAAACATGGTTTCGTTTGTATTGACTGTTCCACATTGTCTTGTTCATCACCTCGTACCCTGGGACGCCCACTTCAAGGTAAATCCAGAATGGAACCTGTCTGAAATAACTTTTCTTCTCATGTCTGAATAACTCTGGTACCTGGAGGCTCGCCTTCAATTTTTTTCCTTAATTTTCTCTTCATATTCTTCACTCCAGTTACATTACTGCAATATTTGTGGTACCAGAATGCAGCCATTAAACGATATTCCAAAGAGTAAGGACTGCTATCAGTCATTTTACAAAAGAAAATTTAAATTAATGATATGATGAAATCATAACAAAATAATGCATATAAACAAAGGTTTAAGGTTTACACTAAATTACTAAATTACAATTTATTATTAATCTATTAATTTACAAGTACATAATTAATTATTCAAATTATCTAATAACATAGATTCCCATATTTTAGTCACATTGAACTCGCAGTGACTTATGACACACCCTGTATAATATAAAAAATTCATTAATTAAAAATATAATATTTTAAAATTACACAAAAAATGTTTAATGAAATATTTTTTTACAAAATTATAAAAAAAATAATAAATAAAACAACGAAGCAAATTGACATATTTTATTAAATTTGGATTTCACGAATGGTAATACGGATAATTATTATTCCAGATGCATTTTTTTCATAGTCAATCTGAGTTTTGTTTTGGGGAATATTTATCGTTCAGTTTCCATCTTTGGGAAAGAGGAATAATAAAAATCGTGTTCAACCTTAATTAAATCCACAACACACTTCCATTATGAAGTGCTTTTCACCAACATTAATTAAATTTCTTGTCCCAACCGAACATTATTTATCCCGTTTTACATTAACGGTTATTGAGTAAGATAAACAGTGTGAATTTAACAAGCTCGGCATTAACAAATATAATTATCGAAAGACATATGTTTTATCAGAATTATACGACAACTCGTCCCCGTAATAATCGCAATTTTTCGACAAAAACTCATTAATTAATAACGATAATTATTCATTCAGTTTGACTCACGACTCAATTTTAATATATAAATATTGTTTTATAGCAAAAGAACAAAAAAAGACGAAAAAAATTATAATTTAATTATCAAAAATTATATGTTTAAAAAAAATTAAAAATATTTTAAAGTAAAAAAAATATTATTTATTTTATTTTTATAATTTGTATTAGACATTTTTTGGTTGAAAAGCATAATTTTCTTATTTCAATTAATAAAAAAAACAAAATTAATTAATTATAATTAATTAAGGATTAAATGATAATATTCAATTTGACACACGAATTAAAACAAAATCGACCAATAAAAACATCTGATTAAAACAAACCAATCCGAATTTACGTATATATTTTTAAAATATAAATCAACAATTTTCTTTGTAAATTAAATATTAAATTAATTTTATAGGGAAAAAAAGAGTGAAAAGAAATTCGATTTTTTTATCTTTTCAGAAAATTAAATTCAAATAAATCTTCAAGAAAAAAAATTCCCGAAAGAAGGAACGGAAAACGGTAATGTGGATTCTTCAATGTCTTACTTTAATTGGATTTTGGATGTGGGGGAATAGTGAAAAAAGTTGAATTTTTTTTATATTTATTTTATATATTTTATATTTATTATTATTAATAAAATTATTAAATATTATATTTTCGATCGAATCCAAAAAATACGACCCGAAATATGAAGTCTCCTTTTTTCTTATTATATCTAAATTTGGAAATTTAAAGTTTTTGTTAAAAAAAATTTTTTCTATTTTATTTTTTTAAAGAAAAAAAAATTTTTTCTAAATTCACGTATTCAAAAATCATCCAGGAGGATGTATGAAAACTAAAGTAAAACATTATCTTCAATCGAGAGGACAAGGTTCTATGATGATTTGCTTCATGATGAAGGGCGTGATAATACTTGTAAATGTTCATATAATTAAATTACAAAATATAAATATTATTATTAAAAATTGAGTATATTTTTCACCAAAAGTACTACTTGGCTTTTGACATTAAAATAGCGCTTGAAGCCTGAAAGAAATAATTACCAGTGCATATCTACTTATGAGACTCTTGATAAAGTTCTCACAGAAATCAACTGTTGTTGCTTCTGCTGCTGCTGTTATTGCTGCAACTGCTTGAATAAAAACTGTTGGCCATTGTCAAGAAAAGACTGAACAAAAAAATTTAGTCACAAAAAAACGTGTTAAAATATTTTTTAACATTATAAATTTAATTAACAATATATAATCATAATTATTTTTCTTATTTAATGGGTAAATTAATTACATTTCAGTTTGTTTTAATCTAGTAGACCAATTTTTTATGTTTATTTAAATTTATATAAATTCTTCAAATTACTTAATTAAGTTTGTTATTTTTTAATAACGAATTAATGATTGTATAATTAATAATTTCATTCTATTTGATTATGTTCAACAAAAAAATTTAATTTGAAGTTTGAATATTAAATTTCGGATAAATGTGAACTGTCCTTCTTTCAAGAATTAAACATATAGTGTTAATAGGAGGACCTACGCTAGCGGCGCCTTCCTATCATTCCTCCATGCTGGGATTGACATGGAATTGCTCCGTCGGGTAAACGGCATTATCACAATACCGCTCTTCAAGATCGATTCATCGATATTCTTTGCAATGCTATCTCACCATCGACAACAGGGTGACTACGACTTACAGCCTTCACACCAAAATTTGCAGCTGAGCCTTCAAGTAACGGATTGTTAGCCATGGCTTTACAGTAGCAAATGGTGCAGCCTTGGGCGCGTTAGCCTAAAGACGAACTCGAGTTTCCAAGGGACATCGCTTGAAGTTATGTCCGACTGACTTTGCACAGGTTCCCGAACCAACTAAATCCCAACTATACACGTACTGAGTGTTCCACTACATACATTGAAGAAACTTCTAATAAACTCTAAAAACGAATCAGAGCATAGTGGATTGGATAATATGAGCAATATTGCTGAACATAA
This sequence comes from Girardia tigrina, assembly GCA_001938485.1. NCBI lineage: Eukaryota > Metazoa > Platyhelminthes > Tricladida > Dugesiidae > Girardia > Girardia tigrina. Next base: position 27,261 of record MQRK01219835.1, read on the forward strand.
CTTAAATTGTAAAGAAAGTGTTGAGGAAAATAACTTTAAAATTCTGTGTAATTGATTTAAATATAAATTGAGAAAAATATATGAGGCTTTATTAATTAGATCAATGAACCCGAAACTTAATATTCAAGCTTCACATTCAATTTCACCGATGAACATTTTCAAATAGAAGCCCATAAATCTATAATTATTTCTTCTTTTTAATCTGAACAAAAACAACTATCAAGACTTATTTGTAAATTATTTTTGTATAAAAAAATAAATGTGAATTACCAAAAAAAACTTAATTAAATATTTACTTAAGGATTATTGTTGAATAATAGAAAATGGTGCACAATAATTGAAGGAGTGACTCACAGAAACAAAACGACTTAAGGCCAGTCGATCAGAATTAGGGGGAATATTTGATTGATAAGTATGATCTATGTATGAACCCAAGCAAATTTGTATATCGAACAACAGATTTTAATCGGGACAAAATGGGGAAATTTAATTTTGAAAAAAAAAGAAATCTCTTTTAATCGATTATTCGATTGTAAAACTATTATTGACACTGACGGGAAGAATTGGAAATGGGAATTATTTATTGATTGCTGCTCGTTTGAATCTTGCATTATAATACATCTAAATTATTTACTCATTGCCATTATTTATATATTTCAATAAATATTCGTGATATCTAACGAAAACTAGTTTCTTTTCATTATGAAAATAATTAGTTTGGTCAATGAAAATATAATGTAAGATAAAATTAATATTTTGAATAATTAATTGAAATTTAATTAATTTGAATTTGAACTAAGTGAATTCAAAAACAATAAAGGTAATAAAAGATGGTACTGTAATAAATATTAAATATTATTTAAATAAAACGTAATCGGATATTAATGTAAAATTTGTTTTTTATATAAAATAAAGTTTGAAATATTAAAGCGGTTTTACTTTGTCTATTTTTAATAATGTCGTTCGTACAGTTGATCGAAACCCTTTTGTTGAACAGAAAACTTATCTTTTCAAATGAATGAGTTCTTAATTTAACGACACAGCTCGCTTGTTTTTTCTACCATAAATGTTTAAACCGTAGGTGAAAAACTTTTATGTCTAATTATCTACAGCTTATATACAGGAGTTTCAGACCTACTTTACTAGGGATTCCACCAACTCCATAAATAAACACTTTGAATAACTTCAAGAGATTCATTTCCATAATTCCGCTGGAAGTAAAATGCCTTTTTAGTAATGAATTACAGGTCATCTTACTCTACTCTTCCTGAGCACTATTACTAAAATCAGTTTTCAAGCATTTTTGCCCAGAGACCGGAATCGCACCACATGTATTAGAAGTAAAATCAACCTGCTCACACAATCGTCCATGAAACAAACAAATGTGACACCAGTGACAAAGTTATTTAATTTAATAAATTAGTGTTAAAATTATTTGAAATATTAGTTTTATTATTTTGAGGAATATTTGGAATGTTTGATGTTTTGTGTTTGAATGTTGTGTGTTGATTTGGAATTGTGTCTCTCCTACCCAGATGGACGATTAATATTTTAATTCGTTTTATCTGAAAATATGTAATGTTTAAATTTATTTCTAATTTAAAATGATTGTAAAATTTTATGTACGTTGATGGATTTTATTTACAATTTATAAAGAAATAAATTAAATTAATATTTTTTAATTAATTAATATCACTGATAAAAACAAGTTTTGTTTCCAGTTAGAAATTGCTAGTTTCTAGTTACTTTGAATGCGCTGATCACGAATCTGAACTTCATTTTTGTCCAAGACATCTAGTTTATTATTGATATACGTCAATGGTGGCTGTGATTAGAAATAGATGATGCAACTCAAGGTTCACACATTGTTACTATTAATTATTTAAGTGTACTGTAAATACAAAAAGTTTGAAGGCAGTTCTACTGAACTTTGGAAACAATATGGAGGAGTTGCTACTGAAGATCCAGTATTCCAAGCATCAATGGGTCATTTGTGGTGATCTGAAAGTGATGGGGCTGCTGTTAGGTATGCAGAATGGCTATACAAAGTATTGTTGTTTCCTGTGTGAGTGGGATATCAGAACAAGAGAACAGCATTAGATCAGACAAGACTGACCACGAAGAGAGATGCTACAGCCTGAGCGAATGAATGTCAGGTATCAATCATTAGTGGATCCCAGAAAGATACTGCTGCCGCCCCTGCATATTAAGCTAGGGCTAATGAAAAACTTTGTGAAGGCAACGGATCGAGATGCTGCTTGTTTCCAGTACTTGCAGGAGAAGTTTCCGCACATAAACTAAGCGAAACTAAAGGAAAAAATCTTTGTTGGGCCACAAATTCGTAATGTTATTTTGGATCCAAACTTTGACGCAGCACTTAAGCCAAATGAACTGGAAGTGTGGAATGCCTTCAAAGCCGTCGTCACTCAGTTTCTCGGGTATGAAAAGTCCACAAATTACCAGTTCCTCATCAATAACCTCCTACAGTCCTACAAGCGTTTAGGATACAATATGTCCCTGAAAATTCATTTTCTCCACTCTCACCTGCACTTCTTACCTGACAACCTTGGTGAAGTCAGTAACGAGCATGGGGAAAGTATTCACCATGGTATTGGTTGCTTGGAAAAGCGGTATCAAGGCAAATGGAGACAGGCAATGTTGGCAGACTATTGCTGGACTATGAAGACGGACACAACAGTCACTGGATATAAGCGAAAGAGCAGTAGCAAGATCTTCTGAGGTGGTGAGAGTGTACAAAAAACAGATCCTTTTCTGCAACTTAGACAACACTGTTTTTGTATGTAGCACGAAATTTGTGACACAGTATATATATGTTATCATATAAAGTTGCAGTATTTATTTTGTCTTACAACCATGGTAGCTGTAGAAAACAAACTAGAGGTTCTGGGCAGAAAATAATAGTGGTCTCTTAATCATCAAGTGAGATTTAGTTGGAAAAAAAATTTTCATAAAAAAAGCAGACAAAAAGTTTACCTTTGTTGATAAATATATTTATTTTAATTTTTAGCCAATGAAATTTGTAGTAAATATTTAAACAAATTCTTCGATCTCCGTTTACTCAGATAATAGAATTAAAGTCATTAATCAATTTAAAGGATGTATATGTACGAAAACTTTGACAAAGATTGTTGAGAGGACAATCAAACTTCTAATGCAAATATATTGAAAGTCATATTGTTGTTCTTAATAATTATATTACCATTTTTTAATATATTTATATATGTATATAGAGTGTCCAAATAACATTTTAATTTTCCGTCATTTGTATTTTCGTACTAGAGTATGACATTTAAAAATCCTAAATATGTTAATTCTAAATTTATTTCAAATTTGATGAACATTTTATGATAGTTAGAAGAAAAGTTTGTTCAGATTATGAAAAGAAAATGCTCCATCACATATGATTAATGAAAAATTGTTAAGAAATAAGACAAAAGTGGTAATATGGGAGATGGTAAACCAAAAAAAACAGATATTCTGCTTGACGCTCTGAAAAGAGTTACAAATATGTCGTCTATTCCTTACAAGAATGATTTAAAATTATTTGTCCATGGATTGTCTGATGCCTTAAAAATTTAAATCCAAGATATATAAAGATGTATAAAGTGAGTATATAAATTGAGGTTTACTACTTTAGAACATTTTTCGAGTTTGTGTTGTTTGGAAGGAATTTTAAGACACCACAATTGAGAGACGAAACTTTTTTGTAGTTTTTGATAGAATCGTTCTAAGTGAGGAGGAAATGAATTGATCCATAGTTTCGTTAAGGAAACATTGGAATGGAGCAAAGAGTAACTTTGTTTAACACATTCAGAAAAGATGATAAATTACTTTAATTTATTTATTTCATGTTCTTTAATCAATAAATTAGCAGTTAATTTATCGTATGAAAATTTTCACAGCCTTATTTGATAAATAATTTTATTAACAGATGTTCATATCAATTTTATTATAAAAATATTCAAGACGAAATTTTCCGAACAAAATATATTTCTTCAAAAGCCAAATTTGAAAAATATATATAGAAAAATTTGAATAATTAAATATTATTTTAAAATTTTGACTTTTTATTTTAAAACGTGAAAATAAATTATTATTGAAAATATTATTATTATTATTGAAATATTATTGAAAATAAATTTTGAACTTTCATTTAGTTTTATTTTTTTGTTTAAAACATTTAAAATTTTAGAAATTAAAAATATTATTAAATTATACTAATTAAATGTTATTAAAATTATATTTTTTTAGAAAAAAATGAACTTTTATTATATTATTTAAAAATCATAATATGATAAATAATAAGACAAAAATATAATTATATAAATTATTATAATAATAAATCAAGGAAAACCTGATGTTAGTGTTACTAAAACAAAATTTAAAAAATAAATTTATAAAACCTGAAACTAAAAGTTACTAAAGCTTTTAATTTCACATTTAATTAATTCATTTAAAATGACAAATCTTTGATTTTCGACTTGATTTTTTTATGATTTATTGAATTCTGAGAAAATAAATTAGAGTATTTTTTGTTGAAAAAATTAAATATTATTTCGTTTGTTTTCTTTTCTCAACTGTTTTTTCTCTCTGAAAATGTGATAATTTTTCGAAATAAAAATTTTATTAAAATATGTCAGCTTAAAAAAAACAAATTTTTTTCATGTTTTTGAATAATTAAATTAAAATAATTAATTAATTAAATTAGAAAAAAATAACATATAGATAAAAAGTTCAATTTTATTTCTTTTTTATTTGAAGTATCGTTATTTATGTCATATTCAATTATCTGATTTTTATAAAATTCTAATTTTTGTGACATTTTCAAAATTTCATATTAATTAGTTTTTTAAATTTTTTTTCAAAAATTTAATAATAAAACTACAATAAAATATATATTTATAGAATTTTGAAATTTTTTCTTCTTACATGAGTGTTCTAAAAAAATATGTGGAGGGATAAAATTTCCCAATATGATAAAGAATATATTTAAAGTGAGAATTATACTATGATGATTCGCATATAAATTAAAAAACAAAAAATATCTTTTATATTACATTTTTTTGTATAAAACAAGAAACAGTAGTTGGGGTTTGTATAAAGTTCCCTTTTTGTTCTTAAAAATGATGTTAATAATTATACACAATTAAAATAAGTTATACAAATACAGATAAAATATCGGTTTTTTAGTAACAATAAAACGGAAGGTGCATTCACAAAAGTATATAGAGAAACAAATAATAGTCTGTTTTAGTATAAAAATTATAACTTGTTTATTAAACATGTCGAATATAAAGGGAAATGGTCGAAGTAGAAGCGATTGGTGTCAGTCTGAAGCATTTTCGGAATACATTCCTAAAAGTGATTGTTCATCCTTTTTTAGGGAAATATCCAGATCTATTGAGGAACGGTTGAGATAGAAGACTTTGATCATAAATCACACCACGTTCGACATTTTAAATGATTTATTGTATTTTACCGGATAAATATTTATGACGATTCCCGTTAATTAAAGTGCTCGTTTTGTACTCAACTTGTTATTTTATTACTCGATAAGTAATAACACTTGTTTTATCTAATTTCGTGTCCATTTATAGATACAGTGTCTACTCTCTCAACCGCCATTTTCTCTACACATTTTCGATCTTATAAAATTTTTTTGTGAAGTCCCGTTTTTGGCGGATGAGAGAGTAGACACTGTATAAAGTTTTAAAAATTTTTAAAAAATTATGAAACCCTGCTTCATCCACCATATTCACCAGACCTCTCGCCAATGGACCTTTACTTTTTAAGGCATTTGTACAACTTCCTACGTGAAAAAAATTTCAAAAACCAAAATGATGCTCAAAATGCCTTCCAAGAATTCGTCGCTTCGAGAACCGATGCATTTCATGCTGATGGAATAAAACAACTTGTTTCTCGTTGGCAAAAATGTATTGATGCCAAAGGTTTATACTTTGATTAATAAACTTTTGTTTCTGTGAATTTGCACGTCTTTGATGTTTGTGTCCCAAAACCGCCATTATTTTTCGACCAACCTAATATTTAGTTTTTAGATTTAACAGTAACTCACCATGGTCTCAAAACGTAAACTAACAAACTCAACATTTTGATATCAATTTTGAAGATCTTTTATCAAAGAATTTTTTTAATATTTTGAATCCCAAATAACTGCATTTATCAGAATTTATGATTATAGTCATATAAAATGATTATTTGATTATATTATATAATATTAGATATATAAATATATATATCGTTTTTATGAAAAATGTTAGAGAAAATCTTTTGTTCATGTGCTAAAATGGTTAGGAATTAAATGTATCGTTCTTATAATTAGTAAAATACAAGTCAATGTTTTTTACTAAAGGAAAAAATATTGAAATAAAAATTTTAATTTTAATATAAATAAATATATTTACATATTAAAAATAATATAAAATCGTTCAATTTTAACATCAAACCTTTACCCTTTTGGTTTGAAATACACTCATTTTTAGCAAATAAATTTCAGGAAATTATTTTTGAGAATTAGTTTTTAAAATTAATTAAAAATATTTTTAATAATAATTCTTTTCAAGAACTTTTGACATTAGATATTTTCTTATTTTAAATATTCAAAAATTTTAAAAGTGCGCAAGGTCATCACATAAGTAATATTTTTCAAAAATTTTAAAAAACCTTTTTAATGTTTAATTAAAGACATTTTAGAGGTTTGAATAATTTTAAAATTAGTTAAATTATTTTTTAAATTTTTTTTGAAATATTTTTCAAGTTAAAATAATTATAATTTTTACAAAAAATTTAGAAATTTGTTCGTATAATCATTGTTATAAATTGAGAAGTAACACGTTTTAGAATATTGACAAATAATGAAAGAACTTCGGAGAGTTGTGAAAACTCTAAATGTGATATTAATAAATGTTTACATAGTAAATTATATGGAGGCTCTTATCCTTCTCTTAGTTTGAAGTTCCATTTTCAATGGTATTCCTTATTGATATGTACTTGTCTTTGCTTTTGTAATCTTCTTATGTAATGCTAAATACTGGTATACATCCATTAATCTTAGTCGATTTAAAATCATACCTTTATCAAATGAATTATACGAAAAGTGAAAGCGAATCTTAAATAATAAAATACGTATAAATTACAATAACACATTATGGACACGTTCAACTGAATTCATTAAAATTAAATGGTTCAGTTGGCAATACCAAGTTTGTATCTATCATTATTTACTGAAATCTCAATCAATTGGAACTTGTTTTCTTTGTTCTTTATCGCTTTTATAATCAAAATGTTAACATTTTTATGTATTTTATTATTGTAATGTTATTTAGTATGAATTTATCGAAGATTTATTTTAAATTCATAACATGAAGTCTTAATTTTTTAAGTGTTCACGATGTATGAACACGACCCTAATTTATTATTTTATTATTTTTTATTATGCTTTAGTTGAAATGGAAAATTGAAGAATCGTCGAATCATGAAGGTTTGTTGATTCATAAGAATTGCTGCGATAATGATAAATTTGGAATAAATAATCGATAAAATAAGTTTTAAAAAGTTTATTAAATATTTGCAGCAGATTCATGATAAAAATTTAAAAGATAAAACTGTGTTGGAAATTCAACTACACATTGGAAAGAGACTGAAAAGAACATAATCTTACGTAGAGGATGACAACCACCAAAACTATTCGTAACATAATTCTTTATAAAGAACAAAACTAAAATAAAACAAATTCCATTGGTAACAAACAAAGGACAAATAAAAGAACATACTTCAGTATTAGCTTTACAAAAGTCATATTAATTTATTAATTTATTCTAAATCGAAAACTGTTCATGTATTATTAACGTTATTGAATCTCATCATTACATATTCTTTCTATTGTCGGTTTTCTGTATTCTAACATACAACCTTTAGCTTTCTGACCACTTATTTGGTTTATTATTATAGAATATATTGTTTAATTAAAGAAGACATTAATTTTATAAGTAAGAATAATAAAAATAATTTTCAATTAATTCTCTAAATTTAATCACTGAAAGAATTGAAACATAAATGTTATTAATTAAACTTTTTAGAAAAGATCGTATCGTCCCAGTCTAATTGGAAATCTTTGATACTTTAAGGACATTGGAAATGTTAGGGAAATCTCGCATGTTCATGGAAAAAATCTCAGTTTCATGTCGAAACCATTTTTTCATCATAAAACAATAGTTAATATTTTATTTAACCCTTTCCAGCCCAAGGAGCATTGAATATTCGTTACAATTTTGATTTAAATTGCTAAGAAACAAGTGAGAATCGCGCCTTTTTGCATTCTAATATATGTAGTGTCATCAATTAGACTTTTTAGAAACTATTACTATGTATAAAATTTAAATTGGGTAAAAGAGATAACTGTAACTTAATTTTTCAAATATGTTGCCATATGGCAACAATGGGCTGGAAAGGGTTAAATTAATTGATTGAATTATTAATGACTGTGT
>MQRK01219837.1:10521-25358 GCA_001938485.1 Girardia tigrina
AAGGACCGTATAAAGTGATAGAGAAAACACATGACAGAAGGTATAAACTAATAAATGGAGGTGAAAGAATTTTAGATCGAAACGTGGAAAAATTAAGAAAATTCTTAAAGAAGGGGGATATGAGGGGTTAGTTTTAAGTTTCGCCAAAATAGTTTATTATTTTTTTAATTTTGAAAATTTAAAAGATATAAATTAGAAAATTAAAATGTAGAGTAAAAATATGATAAAATAAATACGTATTTAAAATATGTTTACATTAATAACAATTAATATATTTTATAAGTGGAATAAGTTTAAATAAAATTTAAAATAAATTTTGTGGTGTTAAATTATGACTTCAGAATGTGATAATAATGAAAGTGGCATAAACGCTACTTACAGCTGTTATTATGGAAATTTGTGTATCGAATGTTAAAATAACTGATTTTACAATAATGAGTATTAATTTAAGAATTATTAGGAAAATGTTTATTGTGGGGGGATTATTGATTAAATCATATAACACTTTGACGGTCTCAAACAAATATTTGTTTTTTTATTGATAATATTTAAACAAGTCTCCTTTGAATTTTTATTACAATCACATTTAGAGTCATTATGACTCTCAGAGTCTTTCATCGTTTTTCATCATTCTAATTGGTTTTCTTATTTCTATTTTTAATCATGATTATTCGAACAATTTTTCTAAGCTATTTTTTAAAATATTTAACTTCTAAAAATTATTAATTAAAAATAATAATTTTTACCATTTCTCAATAAAAATCAAAATAATAAAAATGTCATCAAATTATTAAAAATGCATTTAATTTAAATTTAAACAAAGAATATTAAACTTAATTTTAATTGTTAAATTAAAAATATGAACTTATAAAATGAGTATTTCAATTATATTCGAATAGTCAATCACTTTAAATTTAAATAAAAAATTCCAATTTCCCTCAGGGTCGGAGAATCACCATTCTAAATTCAACATACTTAAATCAACATACAACATCAATACATTTACACATCAAAACAATTTAAAATATTCCTCACAATTGTACTATGGTATGAGGTCTGTTTTTGTCTACTCTTTCTCAGATTAATGTTTTTGTCCTTTTAACCAATAATTTTTAAACAGCTGATAAATATAGTGTTTTAGACTAGAATTTCTTCTAAAGTTATGAAATCATAAAACAATATCAGCCATACACTTCAAAGATCTTCAAAATTACTTTCCTTGATACCTTCATTATTTAACTATATAATGTATTTCGTTTTTCGATGTAACCCTAAATTTAAACCTTTAATTCCACGTCTTGATGATGAAAACTTTCCCTAATATGATGAACAAATATTTCGAGAAACAAACATTTCAGAGCTAAAAAAATGGATCCAAAATACTATTTATTTTAATTATTTAATTATATATTTGCAATAATCCTTAAAGAAAAAAGGCTAGCAAAGTGCAAATCCTAGTTTCAGAGATAACATTCAAGATGTTTTGTGACAAGCATATTCGATATTAACTCATTTGATTTATAATTTGATTTGAAATATTCAAATAGATTGGGAAAGAAAAGGAATTCACAGATTAAATACATAACTAAATGTATAATTAAATGATATTAAATGAGCAAGGCAATGCATTTCAAGTGAACAGACTTCTATAAGCAGATAACTTTTGTATAATCGACTCTGATATTGATTGAGCCTTTAAAAACCTGGATTTACCACGGAGCACATTTCTGGAGTTTAGACTGACAATAAGTGATACTAAGACAAAAATCATGTGCCTTATTGACGACTCAGGCTCTGGAATATCGCAAGTCAAATGCGGTAAGAAGATTATAGAATAGGTAAAAGAATTTTGTTATCTCGGAAGCATATCGACCACTAGTGGTAGCTGCAACCGGGATATAAATCAAAGAATACAAAATAGAATGCGGAAGCTTTAAGAATTGCAACCTGCAATTTAGATTAAGAGCATCCCAATATTGGGAAAGAGAAAACTAATTGAGACCAGTATTTTATCTGCAGTCCATTATGGTAGCGAGTGCTGGCAATGCCTGAAAAAGATGCTTCATGGTTACAAGCTTTCCATAATTATTTTACGAGGACAGCTTTCAAAAATATCAAACTAGACGGGATCAAAAATAAGGACATGATGATTGCACTAACTGGGACAAGATTGATTCTGGCCAAAAGACGCATGACACGAATAAAACTGGGATCCGTTATTTCTGTCGTTAAATATATTTTAACAGAGCGTTTTGTAACAACGAAATTGATCTTTTGGAAATTTAATAATAAATATCTTTATGTAAATTGGAAATATAAAAAAGAATTAAAATTTTTACAAAATTAAAATTTATTTAAATAAATTTTCAATTACGATAATTTAAATTTTAGTGAAATTATATAATTGAACTAAGAAATCTTTGACAAGTTAAAGTGCGAAAAATATTTTACAGATAAATATCGAACAATAATAATAATCTAATAATGTTTATATCATTAAAAAATAAGACAATCTTGGAATAAACTTACTTTTTGTAAAATATTTTGATATTATTTATATTTTTTAGTATTTTGTCTAATATTTCTGTACCATAGAAAAAGTTAAAGTAAAAGAGGTAAAAGAAAAATTAAAAACTTAAAAAATAATAAAATATAAAAATAAATAAAATACTTACGGTTACAATTTCCAAACAAGAAAGTAAATGGTGATGTTGAATCTCTACGAGAGTTTCGTTTACTCCATGAACATTAATATTCTTTTTTTTATGAATATTTTCGGAGCTTTCTGAAGTTTGCATATTTTTTCTTTTACGTCTTTCATCTGCTTGAATTTTGTTTTTGATAAAATTTGTGCAATTATAACTTTTGGCTAAAGCAATACGTGCTTTCCGTGCTTTCTAAAAAAATAAAGCAAAGATTATTGATTGATAAAATAAGAAGTTTTGTACCTACAAATATGGAAAAACGTTTTACCAACTATTTTTGTTATAAAAGAAACATTTGTTATCAAATCATCTTTTAAACTTATTCGATAAAGTTATAGTAATGTTTTTTAAAAATAAGAAAACGCCATTTTAAAATACAAATTTTTATTAGCGTAATATATTTCGACGGAATATCCGTCATCATCAAGCGATTTTGATTGTAGCGGTTAAGCTTATATATGTTAAAATGATGATTACGCTATCCATTATGTAATTAGTGTTTCACGCAAACACTTTCAATAAAGTTGATGAGTCACTTGCTTGGATATTAATAGTAATGTTTGGACAAAATTGTTAACTATTAAATCAAAAACATTTTTAATCCATTCTTTTTGCTGGCAGAACTCTACGCAGCCAAGATAATTTTTGTTTTCTTTTGTAAAAGAGAAAATTATTATAATATTTACATTTTTGTCTTTAATTTTTCGTAATATATACCACTTATAATTTATATGTAGATGTTTTTATATTAATATTGTTCAGGTACTCAGATTTGGACGTTTTTTCCAATTCTGGGACCTTAGAATTTTTTAAAGCAAATTTTCACATTATCATTTATTTTCATAGAATATGAGTAAGTTTGTTAAAAAAAACGATTGTATTCATATATATTTAACTATACATGCTATTGATGAAAATAAAGATATGATTTCTATTGTGTTTGTTTTATCGAATTAAATTTTGTTTATGTTGAAAATGGTATACTTGAAAAAATAAAACTTTGTGAGTTAATATTTGTTCGTGAATAAATAAATAAATTGTTTTTATTTATCGTGATTCATTGATTCATAAAGGAGTTTTACTGTATTTCAATAAATAACGGTTAAATGACATGATGCCTTCAGTTTGGATCGAATATTTGAATGATATTTACTTTACCAATTCTGTCTTAATCATCGAACCACCTATAGTATATCTTATTAAACTTTCTCAACCAAATAAGGCATTTCAAATACTCTTATCTTTATTTATTTGACTCCTAAATGGGTCAAATCGTCGATATGATTATATAATTGTTACTGTAAAATGAAAATATAATATTTAAAATTAATTAATAAAGTAACAATTAAATAATTAAAGCAATTATAAAAAAATGAAAAAATGAGATAACATTAAATTGTGTTGATATAACAAATAAAACAAAACAAGAAATAGCAAATATTAATTCTTGCTTAAGCTTCTTTAAAAATAATTTTTTAATTAATAATTATTTTCGTGAAAATAAATTAAATGAATGTTTATTAAACAAACATTTAATAGTTTACATTTATTTAAGTTTTTTACTGCTTTAAAAACTTTGAATTAAATTTAAATTAGTATAATGTTTTTTTATTAAAAAAATTTTAATTTTTATAATTGAAAAACGAACTTTAAAATAATTTTCATTATTATATTGAAATAAAGTAAAATTTCAAAAATTTTTTTAGAAAATAAGTCAATAATGGCGATGAGAAAAAATAAAAACAAAAAAAGATTTTGTAAACAATTTTTTTTCTTCAAGACAATATCAGAACTTTTTTTGTTTTTAAAAGTTTATTTTAAGAAATCCTAGTTATCATTATTATTTTAATTATTAATAATAATAATAATATTATTATTATATATAATATATTTATCTAAAAAGTGTGTTAGTTTGTTTGTCTGTCACACTATGAAATGTAAAATAGGAGAGGAACTAGAGTGAATCCACTTAAGAGCGTGGTCAATCTGGATAGCCCACGTCGATACGATTCGGTCGGTACAGTGTCGTCTCCGCAAGGTGATAAGAGCCAACCTAATTGACCTACTGTTAAATCAACACAGATTCAAAGCAATGAATATTAACTTATAATACCTCGACCCCAAACATTCTACAGTAGTCACTCATCGGTTCCAAGTTTATTTTTTCACCCATTATCTTCCAATTGTAGTTAAATAATATATCACTTGGCGATTTAATTCCATCTTTTCTTTTTTAGGATCAATATTATACCAATACACAGCTTCAGCAAAAGCAATATTCGATCTCTCCGCTATTATTTTTATCGTACGCTGACAGCGCTCTACAATACCGTTCGTACCAGGTCTATTCGCAAATCTATAGTCTATCTTAACACTCGATTTAATACACAAGTGTTTGAATTTTTCACCAGTAAAAGTTCCTCCGTTATCAACAAGGATTACTATAGGACATCTATGCTCTATAAATAATTCCTGGATAATTATTATTACGTCGTCGACTCCTTCAGTTTTTACTTCTCTCCAAATAGAAAATCAACTGGGTCCACAATTAATTAATGATAAATATACTCTATTCTTGTAATGAGTATGATCTATATCCAATCTTTCCCAAATTTTTTCTACCGATAATGATCCCCTTGGTGTCTTTATAGGAACATGATCAATACTATTATACAATTGGCAGTTTCGAACAACACTCTCCATATCATTTTTCGAAACTTCAATACCTTCCTTTTCTGCTATCAGACGACTTTTCTCGATTCAAAAATGATGTCGCTCGTGACTCTTTCTTGTCTCATTTATTTTTTTCTCTTGTTGAACAATTTAAAATTTCCTTTCTGTCCATTTTCTTGGTACTCTTGTTAAAACATCTGCCCAGTTTAGCTCAGAGCAAACCCAATCACACTCCCAATCTATTCCGGACTCGTTTAAAATACTGTCTGTCATAGAAAAAACATCTCTTGACCAATATCTCACTAATTCCGGTTACTTTTATTCGGTTTTTTTCTTGTCTTCAACAATATGAGCCAAACATGAACCACAACTGAATCTGTAACAATTAGTAACTTCTTCACATTCCACTTCAAAGCCAAGGTAATTCCTTTCAAAATCGCTTCAAGCTCAGCAATGCTTATATGTGCAACAATATTCTTGTCTTAACCAGCTTCCATCTTCGATCACATGGCTCCGATTTGCAACAAACATCCGATGGCAATAGAACTTGCATTGTACCACATCGTACATTTTCGGCTCATATACACATTCCAACGACCTCGTACTGGATCTGAATTACTAATACGATCCATCACTTCACGAATAAAATTAATAGACTCCTCATTCACCGGTTCATTCCCTTTTAATCCATTACACGACCGTTTTAGGTAGCTACATGCTACACGCAACCAAATTCCAATCGGGTAATGACCAATTAATTTTCCACAAATCAAATATACACCTATTCTAGTGATCTTATCTGGGAAGTTCGAGGGCAAGGGAGTACTCCTCGACCAGTTTAATACTCCATCAAATTGAGAAGACCAATAACTCTCGCTCCGTTTAGTTCCTCGGGATCTTTACATTGTAAACCGTGCTTCGAAAAATGATTCTGTACTTCTTCTACGCTCACCATATCTTCATTTACAATGATATCGTCTATATAATGACGAGTTAGACGGCGAAATTTTTCATCAATAGACAAAACCTTTCCTAAAATCATGCTGATATTGATACTGCATCTAATATATGAGAACTAATAAACGGAATCAACTCTCGATAATCCATGACAGGCCTTACTTTACCCTTTTTTTCTTGTTTGACCGCAAGTAACGGTAAAAATCCTTCTCCACCACTACTTGCACTTTTCTTTAACAAACCATGTAGTACCTCATGAAACTTAATTCTGGTGTCTTTATCCATATGATAATTCGCAACTTTATTTGAAAACTGAGGCGTTAAATCTTTCCATTTCCACTTCCTTTCAGTAAATTTCGCATTAAAATCAATATCATTTATTTCGGGATTTTTATGTTTTACACCGCTTTGAAAAAACTTTTTACTCGCATATAAATCAATATTATTTCTCTCACTATTCGACTGTGTTGTACCGCTATGACACACCTCTTTATTCCACGAAACACAACTTTTACTATGAATTTTAATACCTCTTCCTTGCATTATTCTATTTATGCCAATAATAACATCTACATCTTTAACTAACTAGCTCATAATTTAACACTTTAAACTCAATATCACATTAGACTGTGAAAGATTATTGACAAATTCCATGAATTTGATATAAACATAATTTAGATTCGATACGAAGAGTGTTGTTGGAGGAAAATATCAAGTTGATTGAATTCTTGAGGACCGAAAAATAACAGGAGTTGATTTTTTTATTAAGTACACCAATATGACTTTTAATACTTTTATTAATACACAAGTTTGATTGTCCTCAAGACAATCTTTGTCAAAACTTTCGTACGATTGCATTCTAACTATTTCATTAATGACTTTAATCTTATTATCTGAGCAAATGGAGAATTACATAAATTATTAAAATTCTTATTCCAAATTTTATTGATTAAAAATCAAAATGATTATTAATTATTTAGAAAATATTTTTTCAATTTATTTATTTAAAAATTGATTATTTTATTTTAAATTTTACAATTACTTTAAATTAGAAATAAATTTAAACATTACATATTTTTATATAATAAGAATTAAAATATTAATAATCCATCTGGGTAGAAGAGACACAATTCCGAATCAACACACAACATCCATACACAAAACATTGAACATTCAAAATAATTTTCACAGTACTGATAAAGCAGATTATTTATAATGAAATCGAGAGACCTAGAGGTAACAGGAAAACGTGATGACCCAGTAGCGAGATTAACATTACTGGGTTAGTTAAATATTGGAAGAGTATTGATCTCAAGAGTAAACTTAGAATAAACACAGCGTATTCAAACATTGTATTCAGTGGAAGTAGATTTAGACCTATTACCAAGATTTTGGAGAACTGAGGAACTTGAAGAACCAATTGAGTATGCTAAAGAAAGAAACAAAATTTTGGAGAGGCTGAAAAAAGAATATCAGACATGATAGAAAACTATTTGAGGTCAAATTACTTTTCGTCAATGAGACAGGCAGTTTATCTGAGAGCAAGAACATATCTTTAAAGAAGTAATAGCACTTTGAAAAGAAGGTTTGAAAAAGATTTGAAAATGCAAATGTACCACATGAATATTATCCTAGATTGCAAACGAAAAAGATATAACATAAGTACGTACGGGACAGAGATTCTAGAGACAAAATGTTAGCTGCCACCATATCCAAAAAATAGACTAGATATATACACAACAAAGATTAAAATTGTTTTTGACACAGCCGCCATTAATAAGGGAATAAGTTTAAACGACAGGAATTTTCCAAGGCCAAAATTACAAAATGATCTAATATAAATTTAGATTTAAATTTATGATTCTGAAAAGATTCAATGATTCAAACGATTCTGTGATATTAGAGAGATGTTTCTGTAGATTCAAATGGAATCCGAAGACTAGTAATAATTTGAGATTAGAGCTCAACTTGTTCCTAGATTGAACGCAGACAGATTAAAAAGAATTTGCATATGCTGTAGAAATTATATTACGAGGATCATATGTAAATAAAACCTTTTTGTGAGACTGTTATGTAGATGAAGATCTTTGGAAATTTTGATATTTGCGGAATACAGGCATATAAATGGTAGACTTATAATTTATAAATATTGAAAACAAGCTCAGAAAAGCAATGACCACAACATTTTGAGTTGGAAACAAAGACTCTTGGATGATAAAGATCTGAGCCGAAACTAAGTTCTATTTAGATGAAATATTAGGTAAAAGAAAGTTTTTAGTATCGTTGGGAAGACCTTCAATTTTCTGGAATTATTTTCCGCATCTACAATTAGGGGGAAAATAATACTTTAAGGATAAGGCGTTACCGACTAATCTTCATCTCAAGGATGAAAATGATTGAAATGTTAAAAGAGATTGTAGTGACCAAAAAAATTAAATATTAATATTTATAAATATATCTATATATTAAAATCCAATATTCATATATTTTTAAAAACAGTCCACAATAAAAACTATTAAGAATTTGTGATAAAAACAATTTGTTTATCTGAATCACGTTTTTGGTGAAAAATTTGAATTAAATAAATTTTCTTCTCAAACGTCTATTTTCTTTTATCTTTAATGAAATTGAACTCCGGAATTATCCGTTGAGTGTTTTCGCACACAACAGAGATTATAATAGATTGAATGTGAGCAAGCTTGATTTATTCTCCAGGAAGCTAAAGGAAATTCATCTTGTTTGCTGACATTGAAATGTATATGAGAAAGAGAAGAAAAAACAAGGATCTAAGGCGTAGTTTCTCAGATGTTCCTAAAATGAACACTGTCCATAAAAATGATTTCAAAAATTATTAATTCTTTAAAATTGAAGTATTAATATTTAAATATTTTTTTATATTAATTTTACCTGTTGAGCTTTTCTTTTATCAGCTCTTTGATTCTGATGATAAATTCTGCTGAAATTAGACACAATAACTGGTACTGGTAGAGCTATAACTAAAAGTCCCGATAATGAGCAAATTCCACCGAGCAACTTCCCAGTAACAGTTTTTGGAGTCATATCTCCATATCTGAGAAAAAACAACTTTGAAAAATTATTAAAATGAAGTAAACTTTTAAAATGCACAGTTTTCTTTAAATGGTATTTTCAGGACTTGCAATAAAATATTTTTATAATAAACAAAACAATTGATTAAAGTTAGAATTTAAAATTATTTATATAATGATAATTTGGGATAAATATTTATTAAGACGCCAAGAATGAAATTTGTAGACTAAAGTCAAACTTTATTGGTTATTGACAAATATAAATATTTATGTCATTCATAAAAGTATGTATCCATAATATCGATACGCATTTGCCCTTAGAGCGACTGTTTCTTGAGGCCATTTGAATAACAATTTGATGTGCCCTACACAGGTTAGAAACCACTGTGTTAAAGTATTTATATATATATATATATAAATGTGTTCTTATCAGAATGTCATACAACAATGTATGTGAAAAAGTCACTTAATGACAATAAAATTCTCTTCATCTCAAATTTTTCAGAAAACTATCCATATTTAAAAATCCTAGAAAATGAATATTTATCATTTAAATAAGTTATTCGTTATATACCCCGTGCTTTACGTGGTGCTTCAAACACAAGAGCAACTGTTAGTGCTCTACAAAAACAAGATTTCACGTCCAAAAAGCGACTTTGAAAGGATGAAGCTAATTATTATTGTTGTCCATGACAGAATTCCAAAAGTGTATACAAAAGCTGTAAGACTACCTCTGATTGTTTCTTCATTATTTAGAAAATTAATAATTAGAGTTATTATATTGAAATATTTAAATGCTTTTTCTTACTTATGTAACACTGTATAAGGAGTTTCATTTCTTAAAAATTATTATTTTAATTTTTTTATACAATAAGTATTTTTCGATACCTCTTTGATTTGTTATAATTTTTTGAAACCTCTTTTTGAAAATCGTTGTGATACAATAAAATTAGGATTTTGTGTCTGCTTTGTATTTTAACAATAATTCAGAGGATGTTCCAACAACACTTTACATCAAAAATGGTCATCATTAAAAAAAATATTCCTCCAATTTATTATTCTTATGGTTACGGTTTATTTATTTTATAAAAAAAGCAATCATTGCAAAAAATTCGAGTATTAATAATCTTCTTCTTTATAATATTTTATATTGGATGTTATGTTTCATAAACAAAAATATTGAATGCTATTTTAATAGAAGTAATAAGTTTTTATTTATATTTAGAATACTTGGTATAGTAAAAAATTTTATTTGTGTTTTTTTTAAATTATTTTTTCCTGAATACAATAGAATAAAGAAAGTCAATGAATATGGAAATTTGTAAAGTAGAAGTAAAGTACCACAAATATTTTAAAGTCTCAATCATAAAAATGCATTTTACTGTTTAGAAAAAAACAATCAAATTAAATTTTATAACTTTTAAATAAAATTCAACCAATTAAAATAAAATTAATGAATTGGAAAAAGCAATATAAAATGACAAAATTATAAATTATTTATTATACATAACAAATATTCAAAAATATTATTCTCTAACATTTCCATTGAATTATATATAGCAATATATTTTAAATATTTTATAATAAAAGCAATTTAAAATTTTAATAATTTCCATCTTTATCTTGAAATGTAAATTTGTAGACAATAATTGAGATATGTTTATATATTAATTGTAATAATATTAATTATTATTAATTTAATAATTTTAAAATAAAATATCTTTGCTTTAAATATAAAAAATTAATATAAATATTTATAATAATTAGGACTTTAGGATCAAATGAAAATATAACTTTCCTTAAAAAAGGAATAAATGAAAACTACAGAAAATAGAATTTTACTCAAACGCTAATCGAAAATATTTGTTTAAAAAACTAAAATTGTAGTAATTATATTGTTGAGTTATTGTATATGTGAATAAAGGTTATATGTTATATATTATATGTTAGATAACAAAGGTATACAGTCAAAGGTATACGACCATATTTACCGATGTACGATACGATGTGTCGCTCAGAATGATCTCAGAACGTCAGAATGATCCATAATCAGAATATATTAAAGTACAAATAAATGTTCATGGAATATGAGATATTTAGTCTGTTTAATAAAATTAAAAACCAAAGAATTTGAAAGGCAATTAAACCAAAATTGTTTAGGCTCTGAGTTCTTTAAGGTACAAAAAATTCTTATTGAGAAGGTGTTTAAGATTACACAAATAATCTTTAGTCTGAATGAGAATTTGTTGAAGCGTATTGGTGATTACAAACCAAAGCGGAAGAGAACTCAAAAATAATCAAATAGAATATGAATTTCTTATAGAATTTCTTTATTTCAAATTGATAAAGTGGTCGCAATAATTGTTGTAAGGACAATTCTACTTTTGATATAAATAAATGTTCGAAAAATCATACTGATATTGTTAATAAATAGCATATCCTATATACATATCCTATATATAAATGATAACATTATATATCAGAAAAAATACAAATTCAACTTAAAAACATGCCAGAATCGTTAATAAAATTTATAAAAGAATTTATTTTATTTATCAAAGAAAATAAATATAATTATAAATAAAATACAAGATTTTAAATAAATTCATCTCATATGATATATGTTTCGGTTTATTTTTTTTAATTATTAAAAAATAATTAATTGAACATCCAATTAAATTAACAATAATAAAAAATTAACAATTTTTTATGGATTTTATGAATTAATTTATAAATGTTGAAAAGTTAATATTATTTATTTACTTAAAAGTTAATTGCCAACAGCCATACTTCTAAAAAGTAAATTTAGTAAGAAAAGCTGAGTTTGAATAAACAAAGAAATGCTCCCCGAGCAATATTGAAACAAACAACAGTTTAAATAATAATTTGATTAATAAAACTTTTTAAAAACATTAAATCTGAAATAACAATAATTATATAAACAAAAATATTTATAATTTAATGACAAATGTACTATGTTTTAATTACTAAAAATTAATATTTACAAATTATTTTTTTTAATATTTTAAAATAAACATTCAATTTTAAAAATCGTAAAAACATTTCAAACATCAATTTTCACTTAAAATTTAGTTTTCATTTCTCAAACAAAACAACTTCTTGTCTTGTTATGAAACACAAAAAAGAAATTGATAAATAAATTATTTTCGGATTAATAAAATAATTACAGTAATATTTATAAATAAATAAAATAACTTAAAAAATGAATTTTTTTTAACACACACACATACCCTGCCCTACCAAAATTCTTTGGTCAGCTTTTTTTCATACTTTTAACTGATCACACTTAATTCTATAACATTTAAACCCAAAAAGAATGCAGAAGATAGACGAGGTAATGGAAAATTTTGTATTTAGTACACTTTTCTTTAGCTCTTATGACTGCTCTTACCCGGTTTGGCATAGAATCGACCAATTTTTTCCAGATCTGAGGAGGAATATTTGCTTATTCTTCCTGCAGCTGAAGTATTAATTCAGTGTCATTCCGTAGAAGCACCTTCCTTTTACGAATTCTTAGGTCTACCTAATCCAAAAGGATATCGATTGGGTTCACATTGGGGCTTTGTAGCATGCATTCAAGTACATATATGCCACTTGTTTTGAAGAAATCCTTAATGAGGTGCAACATATGGATTGATGCCATATCGTGTTAGAGCAATCAAAATTTTGAACACTTAATTCATTTACTAAATAATTTTGAAAGTTAAAATTAATTGGAATTTTGTTTGAATTTATTAAGGACAGTAATTATTTTAAAAATTTTTCTACAATGTTTGAAATTTTAAAATAAAAATGGAGATGAAATTAAAAATTTGAGATTCTAAATAATTCGAAAATATTTTTTAATACTGAATACAATTTATAGAGTATAATTTTATTTATTTTAATAATTATATTTATTTCTTGCAGTCAAGCATGGAACTGGAAATAATTGTAACTGCAGTTTTATGAGACTAAAAGGTTTTTTAAAATATTGAATAAACAACAAAATTAAATTTTTTATTTTAAGATATTAAAAAATATTCTATCAAATTTTAATATAATTCTAAAACTAAATTCATTTCATAAAAAAATAATTAATATTAAAAAAAAACATTTTCAATGAGTTTGTTAATTGTTTTCTAACATTTCTATTAATACCGTAAAATGAAAGTAATTAGAAATAATCAATATTATTGATTAAAACGTTTTATTAAATATTTTTAATAATATTTTATTTATTATAGAAGTCAATTATTGAAAATCATTTAAATTTTATTACAAATCTTCATAAAAGTATACATATGAAACTAAATGTTATATAAATTAAGTACACCAAAAGTATTAATTCATGACAATAGTTCCAAAATATATCAACATTTATTATATGAAATAATAATTAATAAATTTTAGTAAGATAAAAAGAAATTCTTATGCACTCTCATGTATACCTTTTGGTGAAGTAAAAAGTCGTTTGTTGATTAAGGTTGTTGTAGTACTTTATATTTAATTACATAAGAGCAATAATGAATGATCTTCTTTCTTTTTGACCTTAGCTGCAGTGTCGTGGGTGCACCGAATTATGCACAAGCATTCGCCACATCGCTCTATTTGTAGCCTCTTTTCTCAGACATTCCGTGTTGAATGTACTATTGGGTCGGCCAAAAAGTCATTGTGTTTTTTACTAAAATATTTATTATCAAAAAATGACGTGGATGCACAAATATTTTTACACGATATACTGTCCATTATTTTCAATCACTTTCTTCCACCTTTCCGGTAGCTTCATTATTCCTAATTCATAAAAAACCTTTGTCGTTGTCAGCAAAAAAGCCTTCTAGGAACGATTTGATGTCATCATCACTGGCGAATGTTTTTCTGTTTAAGGAATTCTGCAGTGATCTAAATAAGTGAAAATTCAATGGGCCCAAGTCTGGAGAATACGGTGGGTGCGGCAAAACCTCCCTACCCAGTGATAAGAATATCTGGCCAGTGGTCAAACTTGTATGCGGTCTTGCGTTATCATGCTGAATTACAACTCCTTTTCGATTTTCCAATTCAGGACGTTCCTGTTGAATTGAATGAGCCAATTTCTACAGCTGACCACAATATCTGTCTAAATTGAGGATTTCATTCCTCCGAAGGAGTTCAAAAAACACAATTCCTTTAAAATCCTACCAGACGGAAAGCATAACCTTCTTTTGGTGAATTTCTGTTTTTGGGATCGTTTTGGCAGGCTCACCACGTTTTGTCCATGATCTTCGGCGTTCCACATTGTTGTAAACAATCCATTTTTCGTCACCCGTAATCAAGCGCTTCAAAAATGGATCACTTAATTCTCGCTTCAAAAGGGAATCGCAAATGTCTATACGTTTCACCAAATGAATTTCTTTCAGTTCATGTGGTAACCACATATCGAGTTTACTGACGAATCCAAGTTTCTTTAAATAACTTC
>MQRK01219840.1:9392-21650 GCA_001938485.1 Girardia tigrina
CCATAAACAGCGCTGTGAAAGCTGATTGTAGATTGCAAACTTCTTGCAAATCGTCCAGCGCTGTTTTGAACATTCCATTTGTGTGTCCAAGACTTCTCTACTAATCTTCTCAATGTCTTGGACACTTTGGATTTCTGGAGGGCTGTGAGCAGTACATTCTCACTTGTCTCGTCACGTATCTAGTATCTCTATTTCACCATTGGGCAGTTTCCTTTCCCACACCAGTGACTGGTGGAGATGCAGGCATATGCCCCACTCATTCTGCACCAATTTTACTGAGATCTGGTGCAGTCCTTTTATCTTATGTATTGCGAATTTAATCTTCGCCCACCAGTTCTTGATCTTCCCCGATTGTGTCCCAGCGTTCAGCCAGCGTATTGCTGCCTCAATCGACAAGAGACGTGTCTTTCGGGGACCTGTCGCTGCACGCTGAAGGGAGAAGACTGCAGCATCTATCGTTGTCATATCACTACACGCAATCATTTGGAAACTGTGGGCCAGCGATTGAATCAAGTATTTGTCCAGTAAAGACTTGATGCCGACCCCCCACTAACATCGGAATTTGTTCCGTCACCGTGTTGTCACATGTGTACGCCGAAGAACAGTCCATGTACAGCTGTCTTATCAGGTCACAAGAATCTGCTCCTACACCCATTCTACTCAGCAGTTTAAGGATGATTTCCACCGACACTGAGCCAAATGCATCGGCATTGTCCAGCATTGTCGCGTGGAACTCAGCTCCCACCAATTGCGAGTAATACTTGTCTAGGACCGCCATAATGAGAAAGTTGTGCTTTGCACAACTATCATGCGGTCCCAGACTTTTCTGTAATGGGTGCAGGAGTTCATTATCAACTATCCATCTGTTCAGTTGATCTCTCAGGAGTGTTGCAAGTATCTTGTAAGCGCACTCCAAGAGAACTATAGGTCTCCACGAGGACACCTCATCATAGTGGCCTTGTTTTCCCGGTTTATGAAGAAGTGATGTGAAAACCTTCTTCCAACTTTCCGGGATCACCCGGCTATTGATTACCCTATTGTATAGTTTCATGTATATAGCACCCACCGGGTCACAATATAACATATCTTTATATGCTATATTGGAATAACCCGGGGATGAATTGTTTGCTTTATTCAGCGCCTCCACTACTTCACTTGAAGTAACCTCCCTGAAATCGAATGGGTCACCCCTCTTAACTAAGATCGCTAAGAGGGGGGGGCAAACGACTTTGCACCAAAGTGCTCCATGATTGCCTCCGTTGATGGAGTAGTGTCAACAACTGTGTTGTCTAGAATGGTCTCTATGACCTTCTTCGGTCGCACTTTATACAATTTCCTTAAGCTGGGGTCCTAGTTGGTGGATTCGACAACTTTGCTGCCCACGTATAGATTTCTCCTTTTAATGGTTCTGTGAGCATAGATATATATATATAGTTATATCTTTCTCAAAGATGTCGGGATCCACCGTAGACGATCGGACCTCAGCAAAGGTCATTGATCTTTCTACTCTCGCTGCACGAGTTGCAATGAGAGCAGTGTGATTCTCCTTCTGCTTGACTGTTGATACTGGACCCTTCTTCTTCACTCTAATGAGTTGGGCAGCGATTTGCTTCTTAAGTTTATTCACATTGATTCCCTGAAGCGGCTGTTCCTCCATCAGAGCTCGAATGTATCCACATACCATCAGCCCCATCTGTCCCGTGTTTCGTACCAACTGATGTGGCTGCACGAATAAGTTCACCTTCATCTCTCCCTTCATCTGAAGTGGGATCTAACACCGATGTCATGGCGTATCATGTCTGCTACAAACAACACCCATCGTCTGTTCTCTATCAGCACCGGCAAAAATATGTAATCCTTTCCATCAAAAATGTTCAGCATTACCTGTTTTCTGAGGAAGGAAGCGTTGCCTTTGCTGATTGCAGTCGCCACAATTGGTTTCACCGTTAAATGCCGGTGACTTACTGTGTAAGTGCTGATGAATGCCGAGAAGTGATCTTCTGTAAATAAAAGATACTCTTGCAAAGAATTGTCCAGGGGTGCAGGCCCCCCTCCAATTAATTTCGTCTCCAATTTCAAACCGTCTTACTGTTATTATTACTGT
Source organism: Girardia tigrina (assembly GCA_001938485.1). Lineage (NCBI taxonomy): Eukaryota > Metazoa > Platyhelminthes > Tricladida > Dugesiidae > Girardia > Girardia tigrina. The sequence continues at coordinate 11,497 of MQRK01219840.1, forward strand.
TTAAATTAACGCAACTATACCCACAACAAACAATGGCGGACAATTTCGCTCGGACGATGCATTCGAGTACAAAAATGAATTCGAATCTCGTTTTAACAGCAGATCATTCATTAATCGACCGCCGATCGAAAGACGAACCGACCGGAGAAGTTTTACCAACAAAAGACGTCGATCCAAAAGCAATGGGTTCGAAAGTCTTGAAACGAAAACGGGAAAATATGGCTGATTATAAACCGCCGGCGCGATCGGGTTAGAGTTTACTTCATCTATTTTGTTATTTGTTTATTAATTACTAACATTTTTTATGATTTATAAAAATTTTTATTATTTATTTATCGTCGGCGGACATCACCGAGTTCATTCGGGTCGATAAGCAAAAGGGACTGTTCAAATTCGACAGCAGGCGACGATTTATTAATTGTTTGCACACTTATTGATTTATTTTGAGTATAGGAGAAATTATTAATATTTTTATTAAAATATATCAGATATGCATTTTAATGTTTATTTATTTATTGATTGATTGAGACAAGTCTCAATTGAATTTTTATCATTATCACATTTAGAGTCACTACAACTCTCGCAAGATCTTTCACCACTTCACATCACTCTAATTGGTTTCGTTATTTCCATTTTTAATCAATGATTATTCGAACAATCTTTCTAAAATATTTAATTTCTAAAAATATTAATTACAAATTAATTACAATTTAAATCATTTCTTATTAAAACCCAAAATTAAAAAAATTAAATTTAATTAAATGATTTGCTTTGCTTAATAAATATTAAACTTCATTTTAATTTTTAATTCGATCACTTTAAATTTAAAAATATCAATTTCCATCTGGGTGGATAATCACCATTCTAAGTTCCACACTTTAATCAACATACAGCATCAATACATTCACACATTAATACAAATGAAAATATTCCGTCATCATCAGGGGCTGCTTATTTAATTCGTAACGTTTAATGGGGGGGTGTGGGGGTTCAGGAATTTGTGACACTGAAAAAATTAGACAATCTAATACAAATTGTGAAACAAATTGACATCAAGAAATGATCACTAATAGTGAGCTCAATATGTTTATATCGGTATTGCTGAAGGGTCATGAGTCATTTTCGAATTCACACATAAATACTTCCAATTCATTTACTGAAACAATTAAGAGTTTCATTTCTTTGTTAATCTTCAGCAAAAAAAGAAGCAAGCGAGACACATTTTGAAAATAATTAATTACATTTTGGTGATTTGTCGCACAGAAAATTTGTGGTACGTTTCTATTATATTGCAATTAGTGAAAGTTTACTGAATTCAATGGAGAACAAGCGAGAAATGTCTAAGAAATATATGTTGCAAAACTTCGTTCTTTCATGAAATTCTCAGAATACGGTAAAACAGCTTTAAGTTAACTAGTAAATGAAAAAAGAACTAGATTTACTTAAAGTTTGGATACTCATTTAGCTTGCCTTTGGGAGGAGGACAAATAAGGTAGAGATCTGGCTGAGTGAAGGAAATGAAACAATTTATATTTTTTAGATTATTAAATAAAAGTTTGAATATTCCTAAATCAACAACAATTAGAATAATTTTGAAATGTTATTTTTTGTTTTAAACTGATTTATTATTTGGAAATGAATTCTTTATATGGAAACAAACCAGAAATGTAAGTAAAAGATTAATAATAGCCAATTTTATTTTATAAATAATACATTATGTCATTAAACAGCTTTTGTTTTGGGTTATTTTAACCATCAATTTATAAGGAGTTTATTTCAAAATAAAAAAAATACAGGATGAAAAATTCCCAATTTAAAATTAAAAATAAATACCAATTTTTAAAATATTTAAATAATTCATCAGTGTACCATTACAAACATACAATGAAATTTTAAAGTATACTTTTTGAATGATAATTTGCAAAGATCTCCAGAGATCATTCTACTACTGAGATCACTCTGTACAAAAAATAATGAAATTGAGAGGAAAGAAATCACAATCTCATTCCCACCTTTATTACGACTGTTCTTAAATTCTTTCACTGAGATGCCCTTATATCTCCTCACAACTTCGGTTCAATGCCAAATATAAAATAAAATTGTTAATTAAGTGTAAATGTTTAAAAATTTTAAATCGATACATTATCATCGTCACCACTTCAATTTACTTATTGTAGTAAAATTTGGAAAATAAAGACAGAGAACAACGACTTTTAAAATCAATCGAGTAAAAAAATAATTCAAGCTAAAGAATTTAATGTTAATTTAAAAGTCCGAAAATGACAGAGGGATTGGATCATTTTCTTCTTTTATATATAATAAATAAATAAATCTAAAAAATATTTAGGTTACCATTTTAAATTTATTTTAATTTTAATTTAACCCAATTCAACATTCATCAGAACAAAGCAACTATAAGAGGTTACATAAGAGGTATCGACATTGATTTAAAACTAATGCGTCTTCTGAATTCTTAAATTTCCATCCAATAGTAATTCTTATTCTGCTTTTGTTTATTATTTTTCAATAATGGAAAAAAACTTTGTTTTTCTTGTGCTACTGCAATATTACTGCGTGAAAACAGTCCATTACAATCTCTACACAATCACTACTTATAAATCGCTAGTTCTGCAAGATCATTAACTATAACGTTACGAAAAACAAAATCTTCTTTGATAACGAAAATAAGATTGTTCCATATGAGGAATTATGTATCATATTATATTTTTGTGCTTATGCTTTATGCGACTTTGTTTTAATCAAGATAAATTTGCTCAGTTATCGATCAGTTCCAATGGAACAAGAGTATCTCGGCATCAATGAAAGAAAAGCCGTGAAAATAATTGAATTAATGAACGATTTAGTTTACGAAAAAGTGATGGATAACGCTGACAAACACCAAGTGCTGATATTCGTCCACAGCAGAAAGGAGACCGTTGACACTACCAAAGCCATTAAAGAAAAATGTTTAAATAAAGACACTCTCGGATTGTTTTTGAGAGACAAGAAGGCATCGACACTCGTTCTACAACAAGATCTTGAGAAAGTAAAAAATTATTTCCCCTTTTTTTAAAAAATATTTTTACAACAATATTTTAATATCTTGTCACTTTTGTTTCTGGTCAGATCTTTCTATCATAGCCTCAATCTCCTATATCTTGTTCAGCTACGTAAACCAAGTTAATGGTAATTAAGTAATGAAGTTTTACAGCACACTTTTAGAATGATAATTTGCAAAGATCTCCACATGGATCACTCTGTACAAATTACTATATAACTAATTAAAATTAGTTATTATTTTATCATAATTAAAGATATTTAATATTTCTTATTATTATTTCTTATTTTAATATTTGTGTTAAGGCAATATACACAAAAAAAGAGATACAAGAATATTTTAGTTTTTATTGAGAGATAAGAATGAATGTCTTAGCAATTTTGTTTTATCGGCTTGATAGAGTATGATATTGTCGAGAGTATATGCGATGCTATGTATTTTTTTATTATGGTAAAATAGATTATTTGATTTATGTTTTTTTTATTTTTTTTGATATTGCTTATTTTTATTTATTACCCTTTTGATTTGGGTGTGTCGTTTATTTTTAATTTTTTTATTTTTGTATTTTTTTTATTCGCCTCCACTAAATGTCAGAGGCGAAAGTAAATTTACTTTTGACTGAAAGTAAATTAAATCATATTAAATGATAATTTAGACTTTCCATAGAAATATGGAATATTTGAATTTAAAAAATTCAATTTTCAAAAAAATCGATTTTATTATTAAGAGACTGAAAGACGGTTTTGCCAGATTAATTGGCAGTATTCTTTTAACGACAAATTTGATCTAAAATATTACATGGTTGAGTTATTATTGAAACTATTTGCTGATAAAAGAAAGATTAGTTGACAATTATCCGTTATTAACGAACTTGACATCAAGTATTTTCGGTTTAATTTACTGCTACTATTATTTGCTAAAAGAAAGAGAATCCAAAGTAGTTTGTGATATTATCATTGTCCGTGTCATTAGTTGTATTGAAGATCCATTTAAGTGGTATTTATTATTTTTTTTAAAAGCTTTGCTAAGTAAAAATCGAGTCTGGTTGCACATTTACTAGTTTATGTTAAATTTTAAATATATATATATATATATATATATATATATTAAAATATTCATAACATTCATTCTTGTCATTATAAAAGAAAGAGAATTCTTTGACTAATTTATATTTGGGTTATTGAATTATTCAGAGTTTTCTTAGTTTAAAAATTTAGCTAGATCCTTGGATATACACCCACTCTGATAAACCATAATCCTACCATTACTACTACAGTATTGCAGTAGGAAACCTAAACAAACGAGTAGATACATCAGACAAAACAACAAAATTACATAAATCCCATCATTGACTAAAAATAAGTCAAACAACCATTACAATTTCTTTTATCATAATTAATTTTATCATACAAAGAAAAGAACAAATATCATTTGTATATTATTTGTTTAAATAATCCGATTTTTACCGAAAAATTCGAATCAATTAATCAAAAAAAATTAATCAAACTAATGGCAAATAACGGAGAAGTTCAGCCGATCAAGGACCTTGATCAGAATAAAATGGGCTCAAAAATTATTCAACAAAAGCCGGAATTTATACCTGAAAAAAAATCAACCGGGCCAAACTTGATGCATTGGAATATCTCGTCAAACCCGAAGATCAGCTTAATTACATTCCTGAATCAGCGGAAACGGGATTGATTTACGAGGTGATGATGAATATCGTAATCCAAGTTCGAGCAGATGTAGATTTCAACAACATTACGCTTCAGATCACGGACCAGCTACTCATCGTTCTCAGGAACTTTGAGAGCTTGGACGATGACAAGAAGCACAGGGCGAGAGACCTGCTCGGACAGAATCTGTCCGACGGTCAGTTCGTCAATTTGCTGAACCTCGCCAGCAAATTGACGGATTATAAACCACCGGCGCGATCAGGGGAGAGTTTGCTTGATTTATTTTGTTATTTGTTAATTGAAGAATATTAATTTTTTCGTACTGGTTTTTTTATATTAATAATAATTCAGAACATTTTGAAGTTGGCGATGACAACAAGAATCTTCCAACCATCAGTCTTCTAATCTTCGACGATGATGAAGATGACGAGTTCGTTGAGGTAAATGACTTCGACTCTCATAACAACGAGGACGGCGTCGTTAATTTTCTGGATGTTTAATTTTCTGATGATTAAATTTATTATTACTTATTTGTAATCTCTATTGGTTTTTCTTTATTGACTTGTCTCTCTATGTATATGTATACATCATTATTATGATTATAATTATAGTTATTATTGAATATTATTTATTATTATTACTTAATATTATTATTGAGATTATTGAAATGCGTGAAATTGTGTTTTTTTTTGAAAAATTTTTTTGTGAAATTGTGAAATCTCATAAAATTATTATTAAATATATACTATTATTGTAAGAGTTCTTTTTTGTATCACTATTTTTTCTGCAATGCCCAAGGGAGAAAGAAATTAATTTATCCTTATTACATTGATATATCAGTAATTTGTCCACCATATTTTCAATCTTTTTGGAGTGGCGGTAGCCCCATACACTTACCATCCCAGGTACGCATGTGTGTTTGTCATTTAAAAACGCGCAAAATGTTGTAGCAACTCGAAAAGTGTACTTTGTCAAAAAATAACACCACTTCGCTTAATGGGACCAGTCGGTTAATAGGACCAGTTGGGCTTGGGACAAATGTGGTCCTATTAAGCGGCTTACACTGTATATGGCAGAAAAACAAATCAACCGGGCCAAACGTGATGCATTGGCCAAATATCTCGTCATAACCGAACAGCAGTTTAATTACACTCCTAAATCAAAGGAAACGGAATTGATTTACGAGGCTATGCTGAACATTGTGATCCAAGTGCTACCCGATGCAGACTACCACAACATCACGCAGCAGGTCACAGACGAGCTACTCACCGATCTCAGGAACTCGGCGAGCTCGGACGATGACAAGAAGTGCGCGGATAGAGACTTGCTCGGATCGAATCTGTCCGACGGTCAGTTCGTCAATTTGCTGATCCTTTCAATCATTTTTTACAGAATGGTAAAATAAGGAGAAATACTTTGCGAAATTAGGCACACAATTGTGATGTTGCATGAATTGTTTTCTTTGTGAATGAAAAAGAAAAAAACATTAACATTTTACGACCAGAATTTTAATATTGCATTTCTTTTTTGCATTTTAAAATTGAGAAAATCTCAAATTCAAAACAAAAAGAAAAAAAGTTAATGCAAAAAACATAATCGTACTTTATCTAATTATCTAATTAAAATTAATTATTATTTTATCATAAGGGAGCATCCATTAAGGACGTCCCATTTTAAGGGGGGAGGGGGTCACCACAAGGGGGACATTTGGGGACAATAGGGAGGTGGCTCTAATTGTTAATGGGACATCCCCCAGCAGCGCCTTTCATTAAAATTTAAAGTTAAATTTCAACTATCGTTTATCTTGTTTTTTTGTAAGATTTTCTATTAGAGATTGATGTAATACTCAAAACCCCTGTTATCTGAATTCTATTTTCCCAATTCTCTTAGTAGAGTTGCAGCCGCCTACAACCCTACATCCCTTTATTATTAGAATACTGAGGATGTGAAAATACCATCTGCAACCGCACTCGTTCACTGATCTTTCTAGTCCACAGTAAATGTATACTGTGAATGAATGGCACCTATCAGCAAAGAACTTGCCGGCATCATTCTTCCCCACGACTCATATGGTAACCATCTGAATGTCACAGGATGTACAATTGATTAAAATTTTGAGAAACAAAACTTTAAAAAAGCAGGTGAAGTACTATCTGAAATTTGGAGGAACATGACTCTAGATGGTCATCCTGTTGAGGCAGAATATGTAGAGAATGCGACGTTGAGCGTTGAGGATGTTGATGAAGGATGGATTACACGTCACTGTCGAATTTCTCAGTATATGCTTATGATTATGAAATGCCAATCTGTCAAATGTTGCAGCAAGATGCGATCAAACTGGTTAGAGGTATTTCCAAATCGTTTTCTACAAGCACCATTTCCAGTCAGAACTACTTCCAGTGGGCCATATATTCCAGATCCTAGCGATGTCAAGACAGGAGACAAATTTATGCAACTTTGGCAGAGGCTAGCCATTAAAGTAAAGCCAGCATCCAGCAAAAGTTACAAAGGTTAAATGCCATATGATTCGTACTGTCCAAGTTTAACACCAAAGGACATTGCATCAAGGGTTTGTAATGCCTGCCAAATCTATATGCCCTCGCATGCTGCCATCATGCGTCATCGTAATGGTGGATGTTCAGGCACTTGTCAAAGAAAACTAACAGATGTTGAAGATGAAACAGAAACTGAATGTCTGGGGACTACCGAGACCCATAGCAGTTCATCTGGGTCCTCAGCTGTCTACAGAAATACCTTTGATATTTGCAAATCACCATGGGAGGATGAGTAACTATTATAAACTGACTGCAGTAATGTACTAATAATTAAAAGACAATATGTTTTATCTTTGGCTGTTTAGTTTATTGTTTTGGTTTAAGACAGTCATGTTATATTTAATTTTTGAACAAACGTTGCCCAAATATCACCATGATTGATGTCTTTGGCGCTGCTAGTTATCGGAACTGGAATCGTGATAAATAAGAAAAAAATCAATAATTTTCGACTTTTTCTTTTATAATAATTAAATCATTTATTTTTTCTTTAGGAATTATGTACATTTTCGTTATTTTAACAGTATTTGATTTTTTTATTCTATTTCTTAATATGTGACTTAAATTACAGCCAAAATAAAATTATATACAAGCTAATCTTTAAAGCTAGAAATTTAATGTTCTATACATTCTTCTGAAAATAAGGGAAATCTGTTTTCGGGGGGATGTCCCCCGGTGGTGTGTCTCATAAAAAGTAACATAAAGGGGTCAAAATATGCTTATTTTTTATAGGACGTCATTAATGGATGCTCCCTAATTACAAACAAAGCAAGCAACAAAGCTCATTTGTTTAAATAATCCGTTTTTTTCGGTCTATTCAAATCGGTCTTTCAAATTAACCAAACTACACTCACAGCAAACTAAAATAATGGCAGACAATTTCGCTCGGAAGAATTCAAATCTCGTTTTAACAGCAGATCGTTCATTAATCGACTGCCGGTCGAAAGACGAACCGACCGGAGAAGTTCTACCAATAAAAGACGTCGATCCGAATCGAATGGGTTCGAAAGTTCTGAAACGAAAACCGAAATATATGGAAGAAAATCAAATAAACCGGACCAAACGTGACCAATTGGCCAATCATCTCGTCGAAAACCTCAACAGCCCCAACGCCCCCGAACAGATGCGTAATTACAATCGTGGAAGGGGATCGATTTTCGATGCGATATTGAACATCAGCTCGGACAAGGACAAGAAAAGCGCGGCGAGAGACTTGACGGATTTTAAACCGCCGGCGCGATCGGGTGAGAGTTTGCTTGATTTATTTTGTTTTAATTGTATTTTTTTTATTTGTCAATAATTAATTTATTTTTGCTTTAAAATTATTTATTTATTATTTGTGAAGGAATGATATCGAATTATTTTTTTTCAAGGGGTATTTTAAGGGATATTTTGAAGATGGAGACCAATCCACCGAACTTAATTACAAAAAGAACTTTTAAAAATGACGTCCAGATTTGTTTTAAAAATTTTATTATTAGAAAATTAATAAATATACTTATACGTAACTTAAACTTTTTATTTTTTGTTCTTGTTTTTCTTTTTTATCAGTTCACTGGTACTTTCGATACTGTTCAGCTTTATTTATTTTGATATTTGTATTCCTGGTTTCAGTTGAATCGATTGTGGTTAACAGCATTACACTAATGGAAAACATGTTATAACGAATTGACTACCAGAACTGGGTGAAAGTCATATTCGTTACAAGAATCGACTTTCTGTCGGAAATTCAGAATAAGATTGAAGAATTCTATCAAACATTAGACTAAGTAGACATATGTGAGTTGAAGTCAGAATTCACGATTATTGAAAATTCTGACGTTTTATGATGATGATATTGTACGCATACTACATTAGCAACCTTATATCCGTATAATAATTTTTAATAGATTTTTAAGCGCTTGTCCAATTAATTTTGTTTGATTACTCGCAATTATAGTCTCTCAAAAATTTCATGTCACTTCGTCATTCAATTAATTTTCAAAAATTGCATCCAGATTTAAATAGATCCATCCTTACAAATTATTTTGAAATGGATGGATTAGTTTCAGTTGTCTCTTTTAATGACACACATGAGACCGCAACGATCAGTTTCAAGAGAAATCAAAGTGTGGACAATATCCAAAATATTCAAATTCATAATATAAATGGATACAAAGTATGAACACACAGACAAACTCATTGCCGTAATAATAAATGCACGTAATTCCTGATATGAACAAGAATCAATATTTTAGAAAGTTTTAACTGATTTGCCGATCGATGAAAATAAAATATATTTCAAGGAATATTTCGAAAGAGAATTTGCACCGGTAATGTAAATCAGGATGAAAAGAAAGAACCGATTTTTTGCTTGTTTCATCAAATTTTCAATTGATGACCAAGTCGATAAAACCTTGGCTTTTGAAATACCGTATATAAATGGCATGGCATATGAAATTACCAGAGCTAAGAAAGAGGTACATATATACAACTAGACTTTTTTAGTTTTTGAAAGTTTATATTGTTTTTTGATCTATAGATTTAAGTAATTGTGTAACAGAAATTTTTAAATATTCTTATGTTTTGACTATTATTAAATTTTATTGAACATGAATTTTGTTTCTCTTCTATCGTTTTTTTTTCAATCATTTGAAATGAGATATTAGTTGGTAGATAAGTTAAATCGTAATAAAATCAAAATTTCAGATGAAAAATGTACAATAAAAACTAAATTTTACCCATACAATATTGGAATTGACAATATAATATAAATAATTAATATATAAAATTATATAAAAATAATTTTATGTGATTTAATACAATATTTAATAAAGTAGATTTAATTATATAAGTATACGCATATATACATATATATATATATATATA
>MQRK01219844.1:7632-17748 GCA_001938485.1 Girardia tigrina
ACATGAATTTCATCAAAATATTTTTCATCTAAATTTTTTTATCGAATGTTTTTTCATCAAAATTTTAAAATGAAAAATCTATGAATTTTTATTTTAATTAATACTTTAATTAATTAATTCTATTTTATTTTTAATAAAAATATTTTTATTCAATGCTTACAAATGAAAATTTTTAAATTATTCATATTTTTTATGAAAATATTATATACTGAATAAGAATAATATTAGAAATTTTATAAAACGTAAATCTCCAGTATTCATAATTTAAACAAGTTATTTTTTATTAAGTTAAATTTTATTAATTAATTTGTGAATATTTATTAAAGATTATTAGGATACCCGGATTATAAAGATTATACGATACCCGGGCAACTTTCGTCAAAAGTAACCACCGCATTGAATTCAATCGAGAAACACGTGCTTATCTCGAATGTTTGTGTTATTTAATCAACCGGAAAAAAAATAAAACCCAACAATGTACTTTTAATAACTTAGCAATCCATTTTGTCTCTAAAATGTTTTGTGATATAAAAAAGTGAGTCCTAAACAAGTCTATTGACACTTATAATTGAAATATTTTCTTTAAAATATAATAAAACTTCTTTATTTTATACGTTTATAAAAGTAGATTGTACAAAGAGTAAAGAATAAATTTAATTTATCTAAGTCTTTTAACATCGATTAAAAAAGGAATCACGTTTCTTTTTTTCTCAATCTTGACAATTATTTTTTATATTTTTTTCCAAATTAATCTAACCTTTCTTTGATAAAATACAATGATTTGACATTAAGCCTTACAAATCCTTTTCTTCTAGGAGTTTGAAATAGAAATATCTAAATGGATATTTAGCTTTTCTCTTTTGTTTCCGTTCAATTGTTACATATGTATTTTTTTTCTTTTATTGGTCTCTTTGTATACTTGTTATATTTTAATCATATTATACAAACCATTAGGTAGATACAAAAGTTCTTGACTTTTTTGAAACAAATTAATTTAAAAAGTTTAGAAACGTACGAAAGGTTAATCAAAGTCAGAATTTATTTCTTGGTTGGGTGAGAGGAAGTTTTTCATACAAATTATCACATGATCTTCGTTCTTAAAGCGCGGTCCAGACAAATTGTGCTGAAGAGATCGGTAAAAATGAAAATCTGATGGAGAAAAATCTGGAGAATAGTTTCAATGCGGCAGAAACTTCCATTCATGACCTTAATTTTAGTTTCTTGGTTGTAGAGGAACATGGGGGTGAGTATTTTCATAGATAAAGTTGATCTTTCTGGAGCTATGACCAACTTGAGGTCATAATTCTTTGATTTGATTGCTCAGTTTAGGTAATTGTTTACTAAATTGGTAAGCTGTAACTTTTTTCCTAGGTTTTAGCAAATCATGGTCAAGCACTTTCTTTGCATCTTAGCATCTCCTTCCCATAAGTATTCGGTTTGCGAGTGGAGGTTTTTGCTTGACTAGAGTCCGCCCGTGATCTTTTACTCTCTTGATTCTTGTAATGTACCCATTTCTCGTCACCAGTAACGATACGCTGGTTACATGTATAAATCGAGATGCATAGATACAGTATATGACCAATATTTGTTAACATAGTGGGAGTTGAAACCAAAGTCAAACTTTCAGATTTTTACTCATGGCTTGCAATCTTCTTAAAACAGCTGATTGATTCACTAAAAGTTGTGTAAACACTTAATGTGTGGTCTATAGAGTTACCTCATCCAATATATTTCTTGCAATTCAGTACTCCGAACCAAATTTTAACCATTGAATAGGTAACATCACCATCTCCATACACTTTACATATCAAAGCCTTTGTTTCTCCAGCGTTTTTCTCAAGTTTAAACATGAAAACCACACGATGTATAACATTCAACTTGTTGGCCTTTATTAAAAATATAAATTGAAATATAGATTAAAAATATAGAAACTTTTTAAACATATATCTAGCCAACATTAAGTGGAGCCCAAGAACTCTTGCATTAACCTTATGTTAAGCCATCAGGAAAGCTGCTGGAAACTGATAATTTGTCCCTACTCTAGGTTGAAAATAATTACAGCAGTGGAAATGGTTTTAAAGCCCATACGTAAGCACCTAAAAATTTGATGATAAAAGTTATTGAATCCAAGTGATTTTTCAAGTTTTTATGCAAACATTTTTTCTTTAATACCAATTGAATTCTAAAATAGAAACTATAAATATGAAAAAAGTGAAAAATAGGATTTTCTTAGAAACTATTAAATATATATGAAATATTTTTAAATATCTGAAAAGCGTATTTGTTTTAATATAATTTTATTATTTATAAATGTTATAAATAAAATTTCAGATAATTTTGAAATATATTATTTATTTATATTTTACTAAAATAGATTTTTCGTCATTGTGATTCGTTTTACCAAAAATTTTTCATTAATTTTAAATTTTTTAATTTTAATTGATCTTACAAAAAAAGTATTGAAAAAATATATAACAAATTAAAATTGACTTTATTTTTTAAAAATTTATAAAAATAACATTTTAACAATAAATTCATTTTTCATATAAAACAATAATATTCTTTGGGAGGATTGGAGGGGGGCGGGAAATGAACTGTTATTCTTTTTATAAAATTAATATTTTTAGACAAAAGTTTCATTGATTTTTTTTCTTATTTGGATACTTTGGAAAAATTGTTATTTTTCTTTATGATCCATCAATTTTGTTGAATAATAAATTCATTTTTGCTCGTATAAAAACAAATGGAAATATATTTTATTAATTGATTCAGTTGAAATGATAATTGAATTATTTATCCCATGCATTTATAAAATATAATAATTCTAGAAAAATGCTTTTATTAAAAAAAGATACGTGATTCGTCTATGTTTATGTAAACTCAATTAAAATACGTTTTTGCAGCATCAGTGATTTTAATATTTTCAGATAATTGTGTAATTTAAATTCATTTGTTTTAATTAATAGAAAAAATATATTGATTTATCTTCATAATCATTTTGTCTACTTTCAGACTTATGAATATGTTTATATTTCATTATTATTCATTTTTATTATTTTTATTTATCATAGAAATTCTTTTTTTTCAATTTTAGACTTTTATTTTAATGAGTGAATATTGTCATTTTATATACCGTATTCTCCATATTACAAGCAACCCCTGCTTTTTTCTACCATTTTGTAAAAAAAATTTATACAAGCTACTATCTTAGCCACAAGAGAATATATTGTAAAAAAGTCAAAGTATTAAAAATACACTCTTTTTTACTCATTTACATGAATTTTTAAATTTTTTTTGAAGTGATGGAACATTTTGAAAAAACAGTAATAATAACTATTTTTCAAAATATCGCCTTTATTTTAAGTAACATACATTACTCTTCGTAAAATAGCTTAAATGTTGTTAATTTTTAAAAAGCAAAACATGACTCAACCAGTCTCGAGAAAAAACTATACTATTGAGCAGTTGTGTAGCCAGGAATTTCAAAATGAGGGGTTTTTTGAACAACGAAAATCAAAGAACGGCCATATTTTATGTTGTAAATTACAATATTACAATTTGTAATAGTTTTTGCCAACCATGCACTAAACGTCAAAAATTTCACCCACCCATTTTAGGTAACAACTTAAAATGAGGATAATAATCACATCATGATATGTTCAAGTCCATTAATACTAGAGTCAAATCAAACGGAGATTTAGTCTACGAGATTTTAATGAAAGTTTGTTTAGTACTCTGTAACACTTGGAGTGAGGTCCACATGGATGTACAGCAATGCCAATCCATTCATCCTCGTTTCTGCTGTAGTGTTCCGAAGGTAGTTTTTGAGACGACGGAGATATAAGAAGGATCGCTCGCAGGAACAAGTAGACACTAGAAGAGTGGCTAATATTAGCAACAGTGTGTAAATATTCAGAAGTATTTCGGCATGGCACGCAGAGATGCCTTCCAGCGCATTTTCAGGCAAATCTGTCTTCTGCAGTCGGCATAACCTTCTGTACCATAGGTTGATTTTACAAGTTCGGTTATCAGTTGAATTACTCATGTCGGCGGAATTCTGTGAGAACATGGAAACCTTTTAGGTGGTCAGTAGAGGGTGGTTGGCTTTGGTCCGTGGGTAGCAAGCACCGGAAACCACGCAGAATATTTCTGTGAGCAATCTTGTAAAATGTTTGAATCCAATTGGTTCTCAACCAGCTAAATTATATTTACTTCCAAAAGTACATAAAAATAAAATACTTTTAAGACACGTTTTATCGATGATTAGAACGTCGCAATATATGGTAGCGAAATATCTAGATTCAAAATTAAAACATTCATTATCATCTGAATTTTTGTGTCATGATAGTTTTGAATTTGTTGATTTCATTTCTAATTATAAATTACAGAATGAAGGTGAATTTATGGTTTTTTTGACATCTCTAGTTTATTTACAAATGTTCCTTTGATTGAAACCTTGAATTTGTGTTGTGATATTAGGAATAATAATCAATCAAAATATCATATTGTCGACGAGGTTGGGTTTCGTGAGTTAGTAAGTTTTGCAATATCAAATGTTCATTTTATTTTTAATAATGAGTGCTATAAGCAAACTGATGGCGTTGCCTTGGGTTCACCTTTAACACCACCATAAGTTTCTGTTTTTCTTTCAAAGAATGAAAATAAAATTATATTGTTTGATGGAAATCAACCTTTAGTATATAAAAGATATGTTGATGATATATTTCTAGTTTTTGAAAAATTAGGCTGATTTACTTCCATTTTTAAAATTTTATGAATTTATTACATCCAAATGTTCTTTTACAGTTGAAAGTGAAAGGAATGGAGTCTTACCTTTTCTGGATCTTTTAGTTGAAAGAAAATCTCTTAGTTATGAGACTGGAATTTATAGGAAGCAAACTGATATATATATATACTTATATACTTATATACTTAATTGGTTTATATACTTAATTGGACAATGTTTGTGAACTGAAGTATAAAAGAAACATTATTAAAGGCTTAATTTATCGCTCCTGGTCGTTACCTTCCACTTTTGTTAAATCTGTAGAAAGTGTTAATAAACTAAGTTCCTTGTTAAATCAGAATGGTTATTCTAAATCTTTTCTTGAAAATTAATAAAGGAAACAGTGGATAAAATACTTTTGAAAGATATTTCGACAAAATCAGATTTTAGCTTTTCCTGATGGATCTAAGAAAGAAATTGAAGTATCATTAGATATTATTAATATGCTTAAATATTGTTTAACTGTACTTTATTCTGAAGGATTTAAAAAACTTTAAAAAGCCTTGTTAAAAGCAACTAACAATGAATTAAATTTAAAAATTATATCACGATCTAATAAAATTCAAAATATGTTCAGTAATAAATCTATTACACCTTTAACACTTTGTTCTGATATTGTTTATGAATATAAATGAAATGGGTGCGATGCCATATACATTGGAGAGACTGCCCGTCATCTCTGTAAACGAATTCAAGAACATGGTTGAAAAGAGAGTAAGAGTAATATTGCAGAACATAGGAAAAAATGTAAATGTGATGTTAATATTTATAATTTCAAAATTCTGTGAAAGCATTTTGACAGTTATTGGGAGAGTGTCGTGTGAAGCATTATTAATTAGGTCACGTTGCCCTAAAATCAATGTTCAATTGGCAGTCTCAACCAGCTTATTGAGAATTTTTGATTAGCGTGATTTCATGCAATCGATTACATAAACATCATTTTTGTATTTATTTACAGGTGAATTGATTATTAATTAGTGACCTGAAATATATTGTCTGAAATATATTAGTGACCGTAGAAATATATTGTCTCTAACAATATTTTTTAATGATTCAGTTTTGTTTTCAATAAAAAATGATCATCAGGATTTCATTATATATATATATATAGCAACATTAACATTTTGCGTAATAAATAATTAAATATTTTCAAAAAAGTGGAAGAGAGACTTGTTTGGACATTATTTGATGGATTAAGGGATTTAATGACTCTTTCCCAATAATTTTTAAAATGACTACACAATATTTTAAAATTAGTTGTTTTCACCTCCGATCTACAAAATTTCATACGTCCAGCAATATTACTGGAATTACTCAATCGTCCATGCTCCTGAATTCGTTTACAGAGATAACGAGACGTCTCTCCAATGCATCTATTGCACGAAAATTGATAAACCAGATTGGAACATAAACTCAAAGGAGTATGAAATTTATTGTTTAAATTACTTTGAATTTTGTAAGATTTAGAAAGGATATTTAAATTCAAATTTTTATTATCGATTGACTTTAAAATAGACGATTGAAATTTTTCGTAATCTTCTGAATTGTGAAGAGCATGTTTACTCTTAAAATTTTTGAAATAATTAAAATTTATAAATTTTTATTTCTGAAATAAGAAAATATCTAAAATCAAAAAAGTTTTCTAATGAATTATAATTTAAAATATCTTTAATTAATTTTAAAATGTTATTTTCAAAAATAATTTATTTTTATTTGCTAAAATTTAAAACGTGATCTTAAAAACTGTTTATTAACGGACAGTCAAAAAGTAAGAAACTTTTACCTGACATTGTAATATGCTACGTGTAAAAGAATATAGCTTTGGTTATTATATAATTATATTGTTTTTTTATAACTATAAATAAATATTAACCAAAAAATGATAAGGTGAGATATAATTGCGAGATATTATATTATTTAAAAATATATAAAACAACAAAGTAAAAATAACAGTAATTCTCAAATCTTAACACAAATAAAATGGTTATGGAAAATAACTAATGTAAGTAAATTGCTTTAAGTCAATTTAATAAGGAATTGAACCAGTTTCCCAAATCAGTTCAGTTGTACGTAATGTCTATTATTGATAAAGTATTCGGAAATTGTTTGAGATATTTTGGACAAAATAAAATGTTCGGTTGTAGAATAACTGGGAAAAAATGGAAAGTTTCTTTAATCACTATATACAATTTTCGGTTTCAGTTAAAGGGACTCAAATTACAATAACAATGAAATATAATAACAGTCTAGTCGTAAAATTCAGAAACAGGTAAAATATATTTCTAATTTCAAATTAATATTTTACTGACTTTTAATTTTTATAATTTGAAATATTCCATAACGATGGAATTTCAAATTATTATTATTAATAAATTTATATTTTTTTCAGCTGCTTCTAACAATTCCAGTTTATAATGCTCGAAACTTTCATTTAAATTTTTAGTAAACATTTTGATATGACTCTTCAGTTGAGTTTCCTTTCTTTTTAAACTATCCAAATCTTTGGCATGTTCGACTTATAAAACTTTCTGTTGCTCTTCGAGTTCTAATAAGCATTTTTTTGGTATCATTAAAATCGGAAGTAATATTTCCAAGTTTATTTTTACACTCATTTTGTTCCATAACAGTCTGAGAATATAATTCTTGAATATTATCAATTTGTGTTTTGCTCAGAAAAAGCTCATTTGTTGTCTTTTCTTTTTCGTTTTTAACATTTTCAAAATCGATTCGTAATTCACTTGATACTTGATGAGTTTCAGAAAGTTGGTTTTCAGTCACTTTTTACTGGTTCACAAGAGTTGTTGCGGCATTCACCTTATCCAGAAGATTTTTCTTTATAATCTCAATGTCCATTCTTTTGATTACTATATGACTTAAATCTCTCGATTTTCATATAAATTTAAGTATATTTATTATTAGACCGTCTAACGGCACGGGGACCAAAACAAAACTTGCAAACAAAAATCAGCAGACACAACAAGAAATAAATGATTGACATTCTCAGTCGGAAAGAATCACACAACAATACATTTACCAAAGTTAATATATTATAATAAGTATAAAAATAAAAGAATAGTTTGATATTTATAGTACAAAATTTTATTTCAATAAAACAATTTTAACAAGAAATAGGTTGCCTCGTACAACTGTAATATGGTTGTGCTGATCTTTTTGTACTACTTTAAGTTCGAATTAGAATTGTTTAGCATTTGCTGATAGCTCTCAGCTGTAACTGTGGAATTAAAAAAAGAAAGGTCCAATGCACACTCGTGATGAAAATCCCGCCCAGACCATTATTTTCTGGGGATATTGTTTCGCATGGAAACTGGGCTTTGGAGAAGGAAAACTGCCTTTTGGTTGCCAAATCCTATCGTTCTGCTTATATATTATAAATAAATAAGTATTGCAGTCGAAGTTGGACTCATCAGTGAATAGGATTCTGTCCAGGAAATCAGGATCTACATCCACTTGTACGAGGAATTTTTCACAAAATGTAAGTCTTTCTTGTTGTGCGTTAGCAGAAACAAAGTATTCATGCTGCTTTTTGTATGGGAACATGTTAAGATTGTGTGTTAAAATACGATGGACAGTAGACTTTGATAATTTTGTTAACTGACTTGCAGAGCAAACTGATTTAACTTCTCCAATCTCAGCTATGACGTTAACATTTTCATCGTTCTCTTTTCGACCAGGAGAACCTCGTTTATTTAATGAATCTGTTTCCAAGAAGTTCTTCAGCAAATAATCCACTGTTGAATGGGAAAGTTTCTCAAAATTCTTTGTTATGTTTTTTCTCTGTGTGATACCCACGTGATACTCAGTAACCGACTCTCTTTGCAAGTAATAATGTTAAATTAACAGTAATTTATCGCTCAAAGGTAGATTCATATTTGTAAGTCCGCCGTAAAAGTAATAACAAAGTTTCAACTATTTAAACAAAACTTTACTCTATGCTGAATCTGATAAAAATAAAATCGTTTTAATTTTTTTTATTTTTTGAATGGTAAGTATTATGTTCATATTTCCAACTGTTTACGGGACACACTATAATTCCGACACAATGGTTTTAGACAAAATATTATTATCAATTGTAAATTGTATGAACTATTCTTTTTCGATGATGACACAAATAATGATGTTAACTATAAATATTAGTTTCAAAAATGTTAAGTAAATGTTCCAGAAAGATATCACTATTATAATTCACAGAATGGAGATGCAATATTTTAAAGACATTAGTGTCCATCAACGTGAGATTGTAAGGTTAAATGTTTTACCTTGAACAGAAAGATAACCAGATCTGTAATCTTTAGACTGTTTACTCAGGGGTTACATAAAAAAATCTTGTTTCACATAAGGCCAACAAATAGATTTATATTAAAATTATATATATATATATATATATATATATATATATATATATATATATGTTAAATTTAAACATCATAGATTAGATTTTTTTACAAATATATTTTTTATCTAAATATATTTTTAATTAGACATAAATTATTAATAAGTTAAGTATTAATTTCCAATTATTTATAAATTCTCTATTAAAAGGCATTTAACATTTTGTTTGTATTTCTGTGACAAACAATGGTATAACGATGTTGACAGATCATGTTGACCTATGTAACATTTCCATGCCAAAAACATGGACAAATGAAGAAAGTTATGGGAAAACAAATGTGGTACAATTTAATTAAAAACATTTTGAAATTAATTTATGTTTTCTTTTAATTCAGAAATAAATTATTATTTCCGTTTGAAAAACTCGTCAATCAAAAAAATAAATTAAATTTTTCTATTAATGATGTTTTTTCTTTTTCTATTTATTTAATAAAAATTGTTTTTTTCTATTAAAATTGTTTTATTTTTTTTGAAGAATTGAGAAATATTATTAGAAACAGAACATTTTCTTTAAATTTCAATATAAACATAAAAAATATCAAAATTAAATTTTTTTTATTAAAAAATTATTTTCTCCGTAAAAACATAATAATTATGTCAAATTTTTAATCTCATCAAATTTTCATTATTTTCGTCTTGAAAAATACATATTTTAAGTTTAGTTACTTTATATAATTATTAAATATAATTTTTAAATATTTTTTAGTGTAATTACGAAATTATATTAACGAATACTTATAAAACTTATTTAATATGCTAAACTATTTTAAAAATAAAAATATTTTTTGTTTTTAATATATATCAGTGCGTTCAGAAAGTCACTGTGCACCTTTCATTGTCTGGTTTATTTTTAGATAATCAGCGTTGTAGCAGACTTTTTAAATGCAAATTTCTATGAAATCGAACTATGAAATAGATTC
>MQRK01219854.1:0-10384 GCA_001938485.1 Girardia tigrina
GCGCGTTTAATTACTATATTAATTTTCTAGGAATTTTTCTTGTATTGTGTAATGTCTTAAAGATGACTTTAGATATTGAAAGTTAATAGATAAAATATTATTCGAATTTCTTGAAAAAGAGAAAATTGTGAGTTTGTTTGTCTGGACTATTTTTATTTGATTAAAAAAAATTGGCGCGAAACAAATTTGTAGACGTGGAAAAAGTTTCTGTTAAATAAAAGAATATTGCGGCCATTTCCTTTTTTTTTCTTTTCTTAAAAGAAAATAATAATTCATTCGTCCGAATTTTCAACCGGGCAAAATTGCACAATCACTTATAAAAACCGAACGTTTTCCAAAAACTCGATGACTAATTTGAAATACCGAATGTCGAATTTGATGAATGAGAAATTGAAGAATATTTGCTCGTTGTTGTCGGAGCACGACTTGACGATCGTCGGCGACGTTAACGACGACTTGAAGTGCATGTTGTGCAAGAATGTGCTCATTAACGCCGTCCAGGCCGTCTGCGGGTGCAATTTCTGCGAGCGGTGCGTCAACGAGTACGTGGAGAACGGCGGCAGCTATTGTCCGGGCCACACGGACGAGTGCAAGAGCGATGATTTGACAAACATCATGCCCGACAACAAGACCAATCGACAGATAACGAGACTGCTCGCGCGGTGCAACGAGAAGGATTGCGCCCACGAGTGCGAACTGGTTGACATGGAGAAATATCTCGAGAACTGTTCGAAGAAGAAACTAAAGTGTCCTTTTAATGACGTTGGTTGTGAGAGAGAGAAGATGAGTTGTGAACTCATGAATGGGCACCTGCACACCGAGAACTACAGTCACAACAAGCTGCTGATTGAGACGACCAATAATACGAGAAATAAGAGTGAGGTTATATTTTCAAATCCCGCGACCCACCCACCATCGCCAACCCGCCGCAGCCACAAAACCGCTGCGCCCGCTCTCGCACCATCACCCACTTTTTGACTTTGTTCTTGGACTCGTTTGCAGAGATGACGGGCAGTCTCTCCGATGTATGTAGCATTGCACCCATTACATGTGTATTGATAAACAATGTCCGAACACAATCCTAAAGGAGTATGTGATTTATTGTGTGTGTAGAGATAGAAGTCGCCCTACTAGGACTGCTCGCCCACCAGGCCCCAGATGGGCAGCCCGTCCAGGTACATCTGATACCAGTAGATGTTCTTGATCGCGTACGCGAACATGTGGAAAATCTCCGCGGTCAGATTGATCTCACAGTATAATTCGCTTTACGTCCGCTGAAATAACTCATCATTATTGATGTCTTCTTATTTATCCGAGTCATTGTTCAATCGGTTTCATCAGGGGTGAAAGAAAATTCAAAATTATTATTTAATTATTCGTAATGATAAAAATGTTTTACTGATTAAATTCATATGCAAAATTATTGTAATTTATTTAAAAAAATTGATATTACTTAAAGAACCGTTTTTCCACTTGAAAAATATTAATTTAGAAAAACAAAATATTTTAAATATTTAAATTAACCGAAAAAAAATTAATATTTAAAAATAATTGTCACATATAATTTATAAAATATATTTTATTTTAATTTTATCCAATTAGATTTTTTATAATTAATAATTTTTATTAACAGATTTAACAAGAACTCGTCTATGCAATTTCTGACCTCATCGCTATTTTTGAAGTGGAAAATGAACTTTATAATCGGAAAAGGTAGTAATCCGATGGTGCAAGGTCTGGTGAGTAAGCTGTGTGAGGGAGAACTTGCCAGCCCAACAACAATATTGCTTTTTTCGTTACTGAAGCAACATGAGGTCTTGCATTATCGAGGAGCAGTATGACCTGCTTACCACTCTGGCAGGTTAATGGTCTTTTTGCCTCGATTTCTTGTGCTTAGCGTAATAGTTCCCTCAATCCTCTCTATTTTCCATTTCCTGAGATGCCGCAAGGTGTTCAGTCTTGCAGCCTTCCACGTCGAATATGTTCTTTCACATCTATTCTGAATGTATTCTTTCCTTCACTTCAATTTCTCTTGCAGTAGTGGTTTCAGCTCTTCTAGGTGTCCGAGTAGCCACCTCTGATTTAGTGGGACTTTTTTCTTTCTGTATCTTTCTGAGGTCTTCATTGTACGAATTGAATTCTGATGTACGAATTTTGACACCCGTGACAATTAAATTTATATACCAGATTAGCTTGCAAATCACAAACTGTTTTCGATTTGTTTGAGAGGAAACTTTGAACTTTGGATGTGACAGAGACTACTTTAGCACTACTTATTGTTCTACAAATACTCTTCTTAAATGCTCTAAATCCTTCAGAATATGGAATATTAATGATTTGTTTGTATGCTTCAGTATTTTCTTCTTTTAATTGTTTTTTAACTCGTGCATCTGTACATAATTTTTCTAATGTTACCCTAATGTTGTGTTCTATTTGCTTGTTTGTATACATATTGTCCCTCAAGCGCCTTCTAAGAATATTTAAACCCTGATTTGCAATTTCAAAACTGGACGACAAATTCCAAACTCTGTGAACAAGCCCTTTTATCATACCCTCTCTATATTTTTCCTCACAAAAACTCTGTGGTGTTGTGTAAAGACCTGTATCTGTTGCCTTTCTGAATAATTCAGTTTTATAGCCTCCATTTATCCTAGTGACAAGAATGTGCAGAAAGGGAAGTTTATTATCTACTTCCAATTGTGTGGTAAATTTAATATTCGGATGAAGACCATTCATGAATATTAGGAATGGTTCTATGAGGGATTGATTTCTGAAAACCAAAAAGATATCATCCACATATCTCTTGTACAACACAGGTTTTTCACCAGGGTATGCATTCATTTTATTCTCAAGCGACATCATAAATATTGATCCCAAAGTTGGTGCTAATGGGGAACCCATTGCGACACCGTCTTCCTGAATGTACCATTCATCATTAAAAAGAAAAGGTACATTTTTGGCCCAAAATTTAAGAAGTTCTTTCAGTGTCTGCTTGTTCATTATTTTATTCACAGAGCTAGAGTTGTCATCCCACATCATTTCACATAAATCAATGGTTTCATCGATAGGTACGTTTGTGAATAAACTGGAGACATCAAATGAGACCATACACTCAGAATCACATTTCGGTACCTGATTCAAAATGAAATGTTTGAAATCAAAGCGATCCCTAATCTCAAAATCATTTGAAATTAAAGGACTCAATAGTGAATCAAGAACCTTCGCGACTCTGTTCTGAACCGTGTCAATCATTGATAATGTATTTTAGTTAAGCCATACAGTTTAGCTGGTTGTGAACCCTGGCAAGCCAACAATTTTTCGAATTCCTGATCGATGCTTTTACTCTTAAGAAGACGCTTTAATATATCCTTTAATTCGGTTTCATTTTTCATCGGTACCGGTTTACTATTTTCTTTTAAACTTAATTTACTGAATTTATCTGTTCCTAGTGTGTCATTTATTTTACTTATGTAATCTGATTTGTTAAATATGACGAGGCCGTTACCTTTATCAAATTTTGTAATAAGTATGTCCTTTTTTCTTAAATCCTTTAATGTTTTTTCTTCATTATTTTTTATTTTCTTATTGTTATTAATGTAAATATTTGTAGCCTTTTCCAATTAAAATTGCTTGTCTTTTAATACATAACCTATGATATCTTGAATCTGTGATTGTTTTACTGTCTTGTCAATGTTTGATTCTGAAGAGTCCAGAGTATTTTTGCTTTCTTTTTATCTTTTTAAATAATTTTAATTTTGCCATTGTCATTGCCAATTATACTTTTTTTCATATTGTTGATAAATATATTCGATTTTAGATTTTAATTTCCATGTATTTAACGAAGATCTTATTACATGATGAGGACCAAATTTTAAGATTTCCCATTCCTCATTAGTTAGCTCAAAGTTGGATAAGTTAATTAAAGAATTCCTAACATTAAATTTTGTTAAATCTGACAATCTTTGAAGTTTAGCGAATTTTTTGTTTTGGATTGATTTAACCTCTAAAGCTACATCTTTAAACTTTCTTCATAAAATACATACAAAGACATTAAACCAGACCTCACCTACCACATTAAAGAAATTTTGGCGTGCAATTTTTACATTATGGAATAAAATTTTACGGAGTTTTCGTTCTTGTTCGATTTTACGGTTTAATGCTGTCTTATAAATGCTGTCAAGAACCCATTCATCTCAAAACCCGGATTAGCGAGCACTCGCAAATGAGTCGATCGAATAAGGTTCTTGATCATTGGTTATGTTGTAAGGATAGAACCTCATCCATTTTAAAAGATGAGTTTTCTGTTCTACAAAAGGGTTTTGATTCACATTACGAACGACAGTTTTGTGAATCTCTACTAATAAGACACTACAACCCATCAATCAACATTCAGAATGGGCAAAGTAAGGTTATTTCAATATGTTACGGTTGAAAAACAATTATAATGAAAAAAAAACGCAAAGATAAGGATATAATACATATATTCAATATCAATAAAAGAACCGTCCTGTATCACCGAGATCCTTTTGGTACCCCTTCCTAGCACCCGGGGAGGAATTAGCAGCCCTAACAAAAAATTAATTAATTAAAAGATTCGACAAAAATAAATAAATCACCTCGTGAGCAACCCGGTGGACCTTCAGGGCCAGCCAACCCTTCAGCGGAAGGTCTTGACATGGCCAGGAGATCGAGCTCGGTCGCGAGTCGTTGCGGTCTTCCCCAGCGGAGATGTACCCCTGTAAAAGAACATAAAATATTAATTAAAGTACAAAGACTAATTAAAAAAAACTTACCCTCGGAGCTAAAAATAGCATCAATATCCTCAATTGACCGCATGCTGGCACATCACATGCCGATGTAGGTCGGCACACAGGCAGCGAATCCTATAATAAAAAACGAAAATATCAAAATTTTCAAAAATTCAAACGACCTACATATTTGGCCATCCAATCGGGAACCCGGAGAAATCAGACCACCCCGACCATTGGTGAAATCTGGAGCCGGTGTAACGTTCTGCAAGTATAAAAGGAACAGTTGAAAACAACAAAACACAACACACAACAACAAAAAAAACACGAGAAACAAAACCTACGACCGAACCAACGCTAAAACCTAAGACGAAACACAAGATACATTTTTTCGGGAACCAAATAACTATCAAAATGTAATTTTATTTTACTCTGATACATTTATTATGGATGAATATATCTTATTTATTGTCTATTGATTTTATTTTTTATTTTTATTTTACTTTTATCGTTAAATTTTGAATACTTACCCAACGGATAATCGTCCTTGCATTCGTCCCCTAAGTTAAGGTGGGACATTCGTCGTCGTCGCCTCCGTCTCGAAAGTACAGATGTCCCGTGAAGTAGCGTCGGAGGGAAATTGGGATCCGTCACTCGAAGAGGTCGAGGAACGGCCGCTCCTCATTGTCGACGTTCGGTCGATCGACGTCGCTACGTTCGCCAGCGACCACCACGTCGAGACGTGGGTTAATATGTTAGACCCACGAGTGCGAGGTTGCGGGGCGGAATGGACGTAAACCCCTTTCGATTTATTACGACTTTAACCATTTATTTGGATTTAATAATATAACGGAAACACTCCGTTAGTGTATTTAAACAAAATTTTTATCGGGTATAATAAATTGATTGTAGTGATTATTATTTCGTTATTGAATTTTAATGAATTTTAATATAATTTTAATGACAAATTTTATTTGAATTATTATTTCGTTATTAAATTTTAAATGATCTTAAGATGATTTTGAACCAAAAATTTACAGGATAAAATCGAAATTATAGTTTAGAATTTTATGAATTTGAAGATTTGCGACTTAAGTTAGGAGAATTATTTAATAGATTTAAATGACAAAATCTGAAATCTATCAGCATTTGATAAATCTGTTAATAGTGGAATTTTATGAGTAGGAATAATTTGAATTTTTTTGCAATAATCGATTACTGTTTTAAAGATAATAAATTTATTTAGGAAGTATCGGTTTAGATTCTTTACGAATTATCGCCCTTAATACGATGAGGTTAAATTATCATAGTAGAATAATATTAATAACGAAATAAAATACGAGTTTAATTTTATTACTTTGAAATTTAGGAAGTTTTGCTCGAAAAAGTCGAGTGACGACTAAGTGTTCTAAATAAATTTCGAGAATCCGTTTAAAAAATAAAGGTAGAACTGCTGTTGGCGTCTGAATCACGTTCCCACATTTTGCTAACTGAATAATACATTGTTAAAATCACGTAGCTAAGAAGCGTTTTCAGATAACCAGAGGCGGTGTAATGGATCAATACAAATTTAGACAAGACACATCCAGTGCCGTAAGTCATCGTAAATAAACAAATGCAACAAGTCATAAACATACACAACAGTGCCGTAAGTTCCCACTACACATCGTACATAACACTAAGGTTTAGAAATCAATTTGGAGTAAAATCATCCCCGAGCGACGCTCCGCTAGGTGGGTGGCCCATCGCCCATCCTGTCTTTAGTTGAACCCGAAGGTCCTCCGGACTCTTCACTGTTAGACAGATGTTGAGCGAGGAGAGACGTCCGACCCATAAATGAATCTAATGTTTAAACGAATATTAAGAATTAGCCTATAGATATTCTAAGCTAGAATCGGGTTGTGGCTAACCCTTAATAGTCACTGGGGGCTCAGAGTCTGCAAAAATGTTTTAAACAAAAGGGTCGTGACAAATACTTAAAATTTTTAATTAAAATATTTTTGCCATTATTACCCAATAATACTTTAATAAATAATAATATTCAATCCCTAATATACCTTTTAAAGTAAATATCTATTTAATATCTATTAAAATTGTATTATTCAAACAATTCAATATTCATATACTAAATATCCAAAAATTGCTGATGATGATGTATGTAAACATCGAAACATGTCTAATAATTATATAAAAGCTTTAATCAAATTATATTTTCAAAATATTAAACTTGCGTTCACAAGACTCAATAATATATAGTCGTATATATAATAAAAATTGTCTTGTATGTTCTAAAATTTCGGTAAAATCCTATATGTAACACAAATTACTAAAGAGGTCCCGAATTTTATTTCTTTTTACTTGGAAAATAAATGTTTGCCTTTATTTTTATTTTCTTATAATTAAAAACTATTATTTGTATCAATATTTTGATTTAGAATTAAATAATCAACAAAAGGACACTACAACATAGCAAGTGACACATGGTTATAAATTTTCATATTCAACCACTATACCTTCAATAGAATATCAGTGTTTGCATTTACCTCAACGTAAATACGAAATTTTTTAGGGCCTTAGTCGTTTATTGATGATACTAAGATGCTTCCATAAAACGTTCAACAAAATTATCGAGTTCATGTTTCGTCATGTTAAAACATAATCAAATAATATCTTTAAACACTCCATACATTCCAAAGTAGGATTTCCCTTCATAAATACAATGATAACTTTCCTTACAGAGTCCGATAGTTATCTTTAATTTGTCTCATCGCTTCTAATAAATTTGAATATATTGTAAACATCAATGAGGATTAAAAGACAAAATAGTACAAATGCAGTTTAAAATTTTAGTTGATTTCATGATTGTCGAATGCCCCTCCCTCTAAAATTGCAAACAGATACGTTTTTGTCTGTATAAAAAGGTTTGTTGTAAGATTATTATATTTTTTTACTATTTACGTAATTATGCAAAGTAGCTGATAAATAGAATAATAATAATAATAAAAGTAAAGACCAAACAAGAAGCTGATTATCATGTTCATAATATTTAATTTATCACAAAAGCAAATCGTAAAATAAACAGCTTATATATGAAAGAAAAACAAATATTTTCTGAGCTTTTCATTGAAAGTGATAAGATTAATGGAATCGATTTAAATTGTCGGTAAATAATAATTAACTTCGCTCAAGCAAAGGTTTTGACCTTTGAGACGAATTTTTCATGTTCAGATAAAATGAGCTTTTTTAATCTCATTTGTTTTCTAAACTAAAAGAATTCATTGACAATATTCGATCTATGTCTCAATTTAAGAATTTACAATTCGGAAAGTCTTTCTTTCTTAAATTAATGTATAAAATACTGTAAATAAAATTTTAAATCTCTGATTGTACAAATTTGCTTGATCGATGAAGAATTGAATTTATAATTATGGTTTTATTAAAATTTTAGAAATTAATATTTATATAACAAAAGATGCCAAATAGCACAACAAAATTAATAATATATATATATATATATATATATATATATATGTGTGTGCCAGTGGCACGCAAGCCATGTTGCTCCATTTTGATCCCACTTAAGGGCGTTGCCCAATTGAATGAGCTTATCACAGATTGCTATCAGATATATAAAAATATGACCGACTTCAAAATATAAATAGGGAGAATATGATATAAATAAAGTCATATATGTACGTTCCTTAATATACTAAATCAATAGCTACATATGTGTAATATATAAAGTCATACGACGATTGAGACAGTAATCAATACTATAAATAGTAATATTTATATTTATATAATAAAGATGCAAATATCATAGAAATAATGTACAAGAAGTATATGATTACTATCCAACTCTGGACCCACCTTACTACATTTGTGTATTATATATGCAGTGTCTTCTGCATAAAAGGAATGAACAAAATAGTTCACATTATAACAATTGTGGTGTTTGCTTTGAAGAAGACTTCAAAAAAATTTTGAAATAACTTCAAAATGTTTCTGTAATTTTTGGAAGGATAAGTTCAGAATGTTAACTTTAAGAAAATTTGAAGAAGTCTTCAAGAAAATTGAAGATAACTTCAAAATATTTCTATTATATTTAAGAGGATAAGTTCCAGATGTTAGTATGGTGGACAGTATAAAGATATATGTTTATTTTAATTAGATTATTATAAGTAACAATAAGTTAAATAATATGAAATAATGTGGGGATGAATGATAAGTTTGATTTTAAAATAGTGTACAATATAACGAATATTTATAATACAATTTCTGTGTGTACTATATATTTCTGCTTGTTATAATAGGGATAAAACTACAATACAAATAGGGATTGGTAAGCAGGGCAGGTCCAACATACAAACACACATTATGAATGTGTAATTGAACATATACCATAGATTTTATATATGCATATTTATACTGATTTTAGGAACAATAATTATTTTGTGTTTGGAAAGATCAACCTTTTGATGTTGCATGACCGCAGTTAAATCATCACTCCGGAAGGAATCACCGATAGAATTTTGAGGTAGAACTTTGAGATTGTAGGTGACTCATCCGGGAATCAGAAAAAACTTCTTTCCAGGGGATTGGATAATTGGTGTCCAAATTGTTGTCTTTGGGCGTGAAATTGTTTGAGATTTTGGACTGAGCATTGGATGATTGAGAATGTTGAAACGTCCAAATCTTCTGAATTCTCTGATGGAATATCAGGATCGATCTTTCAATCAGAAGAGGAGGCTCCGCTGGTTCAAAAAAAACCAGTAAGGTCCACTCAATCTGGTTCGGGGCTCGTCCAGCGTCATGTATGCCTATGACACACATTTTATATAGTGTTGACTGTGTGACGAGCAATTGAAAGGAAGATCTCTGACAGATTTCAGAGATCCAACTTCCAGAGCAGAGAGGGGATGATTGGGGGTCAGGAAAAACTTCTTTGAATGTTGGGAAACATTGGGGTCCAAATTGGGGTTTGTTTTGATACATACATACATATATTCTTCAAACACAAATATTTACAGAGTTTTCTAAGTATACATCTAACACATATTTTTTGTTTTTCTTTTTTATTATTTTATATATTTTTTTGTTTTTGTTTTTAGTGTTTATACTTTTTTTATTTTTTATTTTTTTTTATTTTTATAACATAATATTAAGATACGTAATTTATGTAAAATAATTTACACGTATGTTGATTTTATTTGTGTGGGCCTGCCAAAAAATATAGAGTTTGAATATATTCAAGGTTAAAGCTATATAGTAATTCCAATCATGATTGTAATAAGAATTATTATATAGATATATATTATATTTATTAATATGTTTTGATTTTAGAGATAAATGGTGATGAATAAGGTGAATATAAATAATTCAATATGATTTTATTCTGGTATACAGTCCAGAATTGTGCTGTCCATACAATTCTCTTCTACAACCAGATTAGGGTCTATTGGGATGCGGTACAAGATGTTCAGCTCTGGAAGCACGCCACCTTTGTGAACTTTCCAATGTGCCAAACTCCAGTCGACGTTTGATCGAATGCAGTGTCTGGCAATTGTGGCGATGGTGTGCTTCTTCAAGCCGATCAACTGTAACGCCTTTGTTGACTGGCTGGGCCAAGTACCTGG
>MQRK01219863.1:542-11183 GCA_001938485.1 Girardia tigrina
CAAATATCCTCGAGAAATATTTACTGCCTGATCGTCAACAGTCTCGGCAGGCACTATCAGCACCTGCCGTTACCCATCGACGGATCGGCAACCATGAGGACATCTCCAAACCTCCATCAACAACAAAAAAATAAAATAAAAGGTAAAGTTTACCAAGTCAAATTCTGTGTCAAAAATATATTTGATGATAAAAAAAAATTCTGGTAGAGTGTACAATTCAGACGAATTTATACCAATCTTTCGTCACTAAAACTGACAGAACCAGCAAGCAGACAATTCTCACAGTCAACCTTTAATCATCCATCACTAAGTCAACCGTGCTCAGGTAGAAACAACCCGGAGATGGCCAAAATTCCGATCAAACCAACGTCAACAAATCAGGCCATCAAATTTTCACAAAAATATTCAAATCGACAGGATCCAAGGGTCAAAACCAATTAAAAGTTTCTATTTTTTAATTAATTAATTATAAATTATAATACTTTTTATTTTTTGTTTTTTAGATTTAGGGAGTTTTTCCTTCGCCTGTCTCGGTGCCGGTGCAGTGAATAGGCCCGAGGCTGACGTGAAGGAAAAACTCACTGGTCCCAACAGTTGCTGATATTGTGCAATTGGAAAATCGAATCGGACTCGGAAATCGAATACATTTTTGAGTCGTAGTTGTTGATTCCGGGCGCTAGAAAGTGGGTTTGATTGTAGAATCGGTTGTACATGTCCGGTTTTTGGATGTAGTTCTTGTGGTAACAGATCGGATGCGACCAGTAATCGTTCATGGGATTGTTTAACATCGGATTTTCAGTCGTAACAATAAAATTCAGATTTTTGATAAAAATATAATAATGAGTAATTGAAAACGCATTCCAGCATGAAAAATTTATTTCAAAATTATTTAAAAAAATTACAAATTATTAAAGCAACATTAATTTAATTAATTCTTTTTTTAAATTAATTTCCGACATTTTTTTCTGTTCTAATGTTATCGATTCACTCCATTGTTTTTAAAAATTAAATTTCGCATTTTTTACATATTTTTTTGTTATTAAGTTTTGATTGTTAAAATTAAATTAATAATTAAATTGATAATAATTAAATTAATAAATTGTGGTCACTACATACGTAATTATAAAAATTGAGTCACCGATGAAATCATTACGCAAACAAACGTCTATTTTGAGTGCCTCAGACAATCTTATTATTTCTAATGAATCAAAAATATCTAGAATTGTTGAAAGAAATGTATTGATCTCACAGGAGACTATGTTGAAAAATAAAATGATCTTATATTAAAAAATTTACGGACCTATTGACCAACTCTCGTAAATACTTTCTAAAAACTTTCCTTATAAATTTTTCCGTTTCATTTTAAGTCACATAAAAATTGTGTTTTTTGCTGAAACATTTTAATAATGTTATTTTTTGTTAAAAACGAAACTCAAAATAAGAATTTATTAATAATAAAACAAAAGATACACCATTTAAAAATATATTTTGTGTGATAATATATTTCGACGATTTTACCGTCATCTTAAGATCATTGATATTTAGCTTTTTTTATTGCTTAAATATATGAGATTGATGATTATGCAAATCTATTACGTAAAATTAATCGAAAACTCTAGAAAATCAGTGATCTGTAGATTACGGTAAAACCGTCGAAATATATAATCACAAAAAAATATATTTTGAAATGGCGTATCTTTTGTTTTATAAAGAAATGCCATTGTTTTTCAAATTTATTCATAATTATTATTAATAAGTCGATATTTTCCTTTTAAATTAATTTAACTTCTGTTTGAAATTTATTTTCAAATAATTAAAATTTTAATTTTTGATTTTGAAAAATTTCCTTAAAATTACATCCTTATAACTGGACAAAAATGAATCTCCAAACAATATTTTGTTTATATTTTAATTTTAAATTAGTAACATTCAATAACTTTATAATTATGAATGATAAGAATTCAAATTCAGAATCCGATTCTGACGATTCGGGTGACTACTTTAAACGTCCAGTAAGGCTACCGATACCAATAAGGAATGCCAGTATTTACTGTTATATGAATTCTACTTTCCAGGCTCTTTTGCCTACCTTTTATCCTTCCATTTCAACAATCGTCGAGGATGATTCGTTAAAAGATCAACAAGCTTGCAAACTACTCAATGCTTTCCTCATATCTTTTGAGAACAGTGTCTCTTGCAGCATTGCTGATTATATTTATTATTATTCAAGTCTGAAGTATTTTGGGTCAAACCTTTCATGGGATCAACAGGAAGATGCTCATGAGTTTCTCAGTGGATTTCTTGGTAAATTACATGAAGAATTTAATATTTATTCTTCGAATCATAAAATAGATAATCCGGTCAAATCAAATTACGAATTGAGTTACTTTAACAAAATATTTTGTGATAAATGTCACCGATCAAGCAAAAATGATTCTAACCCCATAAGTGATGTGGTTGTGATGTTGGATATCGGGGATAATTTTGATGAAATGTTGACACGATATTTTTCACAAAACATCGAAGGATATAACTGTGAACATTGTGGAATGAAAGACGGAACTGCCAAAATATGGGGAACTATCACTAAATCTCCGAAATATTTGATAACGTGTTTAAAAAGATTTGGTTATGATGAGCATTGTAGTCCCAAGAAAAGCCACGCACCAGTTTCATTTACAGAAATCACTGGAATTTTTGTGATGAATGAAGAGGGCGAAAGAAAAATAGAATGGTATGATTTAGTATCCATCATTTGCCACATAGGAGAAATCGATAATGGGCATTATGTGGCATTTGTGAAGATCTACAACAGCTGGTATTATGCAAATGATGAAGAGATATTTGAAATAGATCCGGAGGTAGAATTCGAAAAATTACAATGTATAAATTATATTCATATTTATGAAAAAGACCAATCCGAAGAAAATTAAAATTAAAATTTTTTTTAATTTAATAGATTTATTTTAAATTTCTTTATTTTCTTTATTGCAATAGACATTTGATTGCTGGGACCCCCAGACAGACATTTATATTCTTTTCTGGCAGATCCTGTAAAATCAAATCTGTAAAATCAAAAAGTTTCAA
Source organism: Girardia tigrina (assembly GCA_001938485.1). Classification (NCBI taxonomy): domain Eukaryota; kingdom Metazoa; phylum Platyhelminthes; order Tricladida; family Dugesiidae; genus Girardia; species Girardia tigrina. The sequence continues at coordinate 3,630 of MQRK01219863.1, forward strand.
TTTGTATAAAAGTGTTTCTTTTTAAAGACTTAAAAAGCAATCTCTGATTAAACTTTTTAACGGGTTTACAGTTATTTCCAATTTGAAGGTTTTCTTGACAACTTATTACTTTTCTTAAGTGAAAGAAGTTAGTTTCTTTAGGTAGAGAAAGTTTAACAATCAAAAGGTTTATTTACTGAAAAAAAGTTTTGTTCAAAAAGGAATGTATCTAGCATGTTCTGACAAAATCATATGACAACAACTTTTTATTTTGACTTTTTCATAGATCCTTCGATCTTTTAGAAACTTCTTAAGATTCATTATTTTTACTCATCACATTTCTCCGTGAAACATATTCAGTCTTATATGATGTTTCTTCTAGCTTTATAGTCTGAGCAAATGGCATAAATTGAGGAAATTTTTTGATTCAGCCGCTATCAACTCTTTTTTGAAAGATTTTACATTTTTCTTCCTTTTAGGAAATTCTGTTTTCTTTTGTTGGGGAATTTGTCTTGTGAACGCTAATTTAATATTTTTTAAAAATAATTTTGTCGAAGCTTTTTTTAAGAAATTTATTATTGAACATGTTTCGAAGTTTCACACTATATCATCAGAAATTATAATGTAACATTTGTAAATGGAATGATTTATCTATTTTAATAATTCAAGATATTATTGGATAATAACGACAAAATGTTTTTAAATTTAATTAAAAATTTTAAGATTTTAAACAGCTTTACTTTGTCCATTTTGTGTGTTTATCTTAACTGCACAAACAAATAATCAAAAAAAGTGATTCAAAGAATTTAAGAAGGGTATTTCTCTTGATCATTGGTTACATTTTAAAAATTGAATCTCTTTTGTTTCATAGGAAGATTTTTCTATTTTACAGAAGGGTTGATTTACATTATGAAAGACAGTTCTGTAAATCTTTGTTGATTAGACATTATAAAGCTTGCAAACCACAAACTGTTTTCGATTTGTTTGAGTGGAAACTTTGAACTTTGGATGTGATAGAGACTACTTTAGTACTACTTATTGTTCTACAAATACTCTTCTAAAACGCTCTACATCCTTCAGAATATGGTATTTTAATGATTTTTTTGATTGTTTGTAATCATATTGTCCCTCAAGCGCCTTCTAAGAATATTTAAACCCTGATTTGCAATTTCAAAACTGGACGACAAATTCCGAACTCTGTGAACAAGCCCTTTTATACGAACCCTCTCTAAACTCTGTGGTGTTGTGTAAAGACCTGTATATGTTGCCTTTCTGAATAATTCAGTTTTATAGCCTCTGTAGTGTTCACTAAATTGCATCAGCAGTAGGAACCAATTAAGAGTTTTTTTCAAGTGATATATAATTTAATTTTTTGATTTTTTATTTTGAAAACAATTCTTAATTGGATTTGCGACCCCTGAAATTTTTGAGATTGGAAAAATTCAGACGTGCATTAAAAAAATTTCTAATACAATTAACATTTAAAAAAATTATAATTATCGAAGAAACTTTAAAAGAATTAATATTGGTAATTGTTTTAATAAATACAATATTTTATCGCGTTCAAAATACTCTGATTTCTGTTGTATGTTATTATTGCATCAACATAGTTAGTGTTTATTATTATTATTTCAATATTTCTGTTTGAAATCGAATCTCGAAATGGCCAACACGATTCTCTCGTGTCTTGAGTCGTGGAAAACCGTCGATTTTTCGTCATTACCTAAAGATCTGGATTTGATCGCCAATGAGATCGCTAACGAGATTGATCAAAGTGACGTTTCGCGGCGAATATTAATCGACAAAATAAGAAATTCAAAGACCAAGTGTCTGTGGACACTCAGAAAGAAGTCGCTCTATTATTGAAGAGTTTTCAAACAGAAGTCAATCAATTGAACAAAAGAAACAAGAATCCATGCAGTGCGCTCGAGATGGCCGCAACAACAGGTGACTACTCGTACTTGGCAACGGCGCAATACGATCCAGATGTCTCAATGTCGAACAGTCCAGAGGACGATCCCTGCTGATTTATTCGGAATTTCCCGATCCAAAATGCGGTCGGAGTCTGTGTGCGATAATTTACGCAACCGATGTCGGTGACACTTGTCACATCAGCCTCCATTCATCCTAGTGACTAGAATGTTCATTAGGGGAAGTTTATTATCTACTTCCAATTCTGTGGTAAATTTAATATTAGGATGAAGACCATTCATGAATGTTAGGAATGGTTCTATGAGGGATTGATTTCTGAAAACCAAAAAGACATCATCTACATATCTCTTGTACAACACAGGTTTTTCACCAGGGTATGCATTCATTTTATCCTCAAGCGACTTCATAAAGATTGATGCCAAAGTTGGTGTTAATGGGGAACCCATTGCGACACCGTCTTCCTGAATGTACCATTCATCATTAAAAAAAGGTACATTTTTGGCACAAAATTTAAGAAGTTCTTTCAGTGCCTACTTGTGTTTTATTTTATTCACAGAGTTATAGCTGTTATCCCATATTTTTTCACGTAAATCAATGGTTTCATCAATAGCCTCGAGTAAAGAAACAATTAAAAGAATAAAATACTGAAGAGTACAAACAAATCATTAAAATTCCATATTCTGAAGGATTTAGAGCGGATAGACTTTCAGCTTCATTGAGTCTAAATATGACAAAACGATCTGAATAGCATATTCTTAACCCTTGTTCGTGTTTCTGGGTCATAGTGACCCAGAAACACGGCTTAAAAGTTCTTACTACACCGACAAAGGTTAATGAATGTACATGTTTTTAAGGTATGTTTTGTAATATTCTGATAGTAAAAGAATTTTTTTTAATATTTGATTTCTTTAAAATAAAATTATTTGCTTTCGCCATAAACACATTCTACGGATAGATTTTTCTAACAGTCAGTTTGATGTATAGAAATGTTATTGGGTTTTTCTTTTCTTAAAATATTATAATATTTTTTAATACTTTTAAAATATATATATATATATATATATATATATATATATATATTAAGATCTAATTACTATAGCAAAGGAAAATAATCATTAAAAATAGTTAAACTTTATTATCTTTTCATGATTAAAAAGCATTTTATCATATATAAATCTATATAAAAAGACTGTAAAGAAAATGTCAATTTCTGAGGAATGTTTATAAATATTCGAGTAATTTTTATATATATTGTTTTAAACAGCTTTTCATTGCAATTTAGTCATTCAGCTGACAGAGGGCGGCCAGACTCCTGTTGATCCAATGTTGGACGGGTTGTCTTGAGGGAAGAGCAATTGTCATGACATAATTTGTAGAGTGACCTGTGGTAGATAATATCCCACGCCGTGCAACTGTTTTATATACTTAAACATCAATTAATGATACCTATAATTATTCTTCACAAGTACCTGGACAATGGTAACAATTTTCCCAGTTAATATTTGACTTCTGAGTTGGTAAGATATTGATGACTGGTAAAAGATCATACAAAGTTTTTATGTGGGATTCCATTAAACTTCTTTCTTCAACCGACCAACGACCACATTCAAGATAAAGACCGTGAATAAAGGCGCCATCATTCTGAAATATATATTGTCAAAATAAATAAATCATTTAAAATACAAAGGAAAAGAATTGTATATATATTTTAAGTTTATTTTGATTAAACTAATGGACAATTCAACTCTTCGAATACTCATAATTTTCTTTTTGACACTTTTCAGCTATTTTCTTATAGATCAAAACGATTATCTCTAAATGAGTTTTGTTGCAATATAAAAATTATCATTTTTTGAAAACAATTTTATCTGAAGAATAAATATAATAATTGAAATATTCACAAAAAAGAGACTTTTTACTTTAAATTATAGTTTACCTTTCGATAAATATTTTTTTTAAGTATTATTTAGTAAAGATTAACAAAAAAATTGATAAAGAACCTTTTTAAAAAACCACATTGTTGTAATACTAAACGTCATTCATGCTTTGGAATAAGTATAATAAGTAAAACGTAATTATTTTTGATAATTTTAACACGTTCCGCTTCGTTCTCCTTACCCGAATAAAAAAATAGAAAAAAAACATTAAATTAAGATAGATAGAATCCACACTAACAAAACTAAGAAGGAGGATGAAGGGGAACCTGTTAAAATTATCAAAATTTCATATTCAGAAGGTTTCAGAATATTTAAAAATAACATTTATAAAAATATCGATAATGTTAATATAGTGTCCGTAACATCCAAAGTAAGAAATTACCTAACCATGAAATCCAAAACTGACAATTTAATGAAAGCCAATCTTGTGTACAAATTTAACTGTTACGGGGGTCAAAACTCGTACATTGGAGAGCAGGGATCATCTGTGCGGCCAGTGGGTATACTTCTACGTAGTATCCCTGAGAAACTAGAAGAAGGGTTTGATTCCGTCTCTAGGCTAAAGTGCCCGAAAGCTAGCCTTTCATTGCGGAAACAGCCGGCAATGTATCGTATTCAGGAATGGGCCAGCAATCTATTCACTAGGCTTCGCTTTACAATCTGGGTGTGAAGGCTGTGGGGAGTAGTGACCTCGCAGTCGATGGTTGGATAGCATCTTCATGATCTGGGATGAATCAATCCCGGTGAAGGGTGTCGTAATGACGTCGTTGCATCTTCGGACAGGCGGAACAAAGGTACGCTTTCAGCCCAACATTGGGGGAGTACCCGTTGAGAACCATCAGCGTCCCAGGCCTCCTATAAAGCCTCAGGCTTAATACTCGACAGGAGTTGAGGTGCACATTGGAGAGACAAATCGTCATCTCAAAACACGGATTAGTGAACACTCACAGTCAAGTAGATCGAGTAAGGTTCTTGATCATTGCAGATGTTGTAAAATAATTTCATGTATTTCTAGATATGATTTTTCTATTCTTCAGAAGAATTTTAATTCACATTATGAGAGGTTGTTTAATTTTATTTGATATATTAAATTCATTAGACCTTGCACAATATCCTGATCTATCACGCTTTTCTGTATATTGTAATCAGTGCCACATATATATAAAATTAAACTATCAGGTTACCAATTTAATATTTTTATTTGAATATAAATATTTTGTTGTTTTGATTAAAACTACTTTGTTAACTGTAATCAAATGATTTTCAGATAAATGAGAATTGGAAAACGAATCGCAAATTATATAATTCAAATTTTTTTCACTTTCAATTAAGAATTTCTCATTTTAAATTGAATTTCTATTTTGAAATGCATTTTTGACTTTAATTTGATATTTATTATTTTGAATAATATATATATATATATATATATATATATATATATATATATAATGTATACGAATATGCTAACCGCTGGAGAGCTGTAATCGTGTTGATCCATTAAAAGAAAGTCAAAATCTAATTTATCAATAGCACATCGATTCCGCCGGGCGAAATTCTGTAAAACCCCGGTTAAAAAGGATTGTGTAAAATAAAATCCCGATATCCAATATACATTGGGTTGCCCTTTCTCTATCCATGACTGAAATAAAATAAAGTTAAAATTAATTATTTATTTAATAATTTAATTATTAATTCAAATTTAATTGTAACTTTTAAAATCTTAACTTTAATAAATCATGAATCGAAACTAGGAGCAATAAATTCAGTGCTTTTTTGCCAATGATAAATATGAGTTAAATAATTTTTATTTTGCTGATCGATATTTAAAAAAAACTTAAAACTTGAAGTATAATGTTTAAAATAAGATTTTGTAATATATCATTTGTAAGTTATTAGGTTGTTAAGAAAAATGTCGTTTTTTGAATGGTCCTGATTTTTGATCATGTTTTGAAATAAATCTTTATCATTTATTTATGTTGTATACCTAATTTTAAAGCTTATAAAAAACTCTATATATTTCTATGATACTTTGTTTAAATATTACCTTTAAAATAACATGTTTATTTAAATAATTGTCAATATGCAAAAAGCGCAATTACGAGCAATTTTTTATATGAATTCAAACTTGGCCACAAAGCATCGGATGCCGATCGTAATATCAACGGTGCATTGGGAGATGGAACCACAAACGAACGTATGTTACAAGGTTGGTTCAACAAATTTCAAAAAGGAGATGAGACCCTTACAGAGGATGATGACCGTGGACGGAAACCTGTTATTGTAAATGAAAATTTGAAGCAAATCCATGCACAACAGTTCGAAAGCTTGCGGAGGAACTAGTTGTCCCGATAGGAACAATTTCAAACTATCTGCGTGACATTGGGAAGTCAAAAATTCTGGATAAATGGATTCCATACGAATTAAATGACATTCCAAAAATGCGTCGTTTTGAGGCATCGTCTTCACTTCTTCTGCTGAACAAGAATAATTCGTTTCTGGACCAAATTGTAACGTATAATGAAAAGTAGATTCTTTACGACAATCGAAGACGTTCTTCTCAATGGTTGGACCACGATCAAGCTCCGCAACCCTTTTCGAGGCCGATTTTTACCAAAAAAGATGATGGTGACTGTTTGGTGGTCTGCAGCCGGTGTTATTCATCATATCTTCCTAAATCCAGGAGAAACAATTGCGGCAGAGAGATACTGTCAGGAAATTGTCAAAATTAAGCAGAATCTACAACAACAACAACGAGAATTAGTCAATAAGAAGGGATCTATTCTTCTCCATGACAACGCTCGGCCACACATCGCAAGTCTGATAATGCAACTGTTTAACGAACTTGGCTACGAAACTTTGAGTCATCCACCATACTCACTTGACCTCTCGCCTACTGATTATCACTTTTTTAAACATCTTGAAATTCTCCTCCAGGTGAAATACTTCATAAATCAAGGGGATGCTAAAACTGCCTTCAACGATTTCATCGCCTCCAGAAAGCCAGAATTTTATGCAACTGGAATGAATATTTGTCTTTAAAGATTAAGGTTAAAAACGACATTATGTTTTAAACAACCTTATATAAATTTTGTAATAAGACTTTTTCAATTGAATTTTAAAATAAATTTGTCCGTATTTCGTTTATAAAATAAAATTAATTTTGTGTTATCAATGAATTTAAAAATTGATTTAGTTATCAAGAAACATGAATTTCTCGATTGATGAACGTTTTCCCCTACAACAAGTTATCCACATTTGTCAAAGTATGAAAGCTGGTGAATGGTCTGGTTAGTCGCATGGATGACGCTCATATCGTAACGCTTTTAATTTTTGTAGCTTCAAATGGGAAACATATGGGGCCACATTGCCATGAAGAAAAATCGGATTCTAATTATTATTCATTCAATTTATGGTAAATTTTGTTCATTTAGCACTATTGTTTTATGATAATAATGTTAGCATGATTTAATGAATAACTGCAATTGGTGACCGTCTGACAGAAACTTTGTCTTCTTGACTTGTAAATGTTGTTTGAGAAGATATCCTAGCACTTTATTTGTATCAACACGTTGCACTGATGGCAGATAACACTATTCTACATTTTTTCAATTCAAAATTTTTTCTGAGACTGTTTGAGTCGTATCCTACTCAGTTTTTCACGCTGATTTCAGAACTGTTTACCGTTTTTTTCTATCACGTCCAGTTT
>MQRK01219863.1:29538-40481 GCA_001938485.1 Girardia tigrina
TATATATATATATATATATATATATATATATATATATATATATATAAGAGTAACTTTATCATCATCTAAAAAACTTATTAGTATCGAAATTCTATTTTAATTAATTTTAATATTTAAAATAGCTTTTATGGGTCAATAAATTTGTTTACGAATTTTCTCGCATTTATAGTAGTTTAAATTATATTCAGATTTGTGGTGTTTAAAAAAATACATATTTGCAAATCGATTTTAGTTTTCCTAATATATAGTTTATTTAATTATTCAAGGAATTATTTAATTTCGATTGCAATCAATTTGATTTGAATTATATATACTAAAAATAAATAAAGGAATGTATTAAATATACTGAAAAATAAATAAAAAATATATTAAAATAATTACAACTTTCTCTTTTAACGAAAATCTGTATTTATTGATCAATAATAACTATGTTGTCTTCGATAAAATCTTACTGTTAAAGACAATTAAATATTTTGGAGCATTTAAAGATGTATTTTTTATTCATTAACTATATTTTGAAGGATCATTATACATTTTACCAATAACGTTGATATTAATTTACAGATGCTTGTAGTCTCGGGATTTTTGAGTTGAGTTTAGTGAAATGCATTGAGAAAGTTGATATTCCATTTACTATTGATATTGGACCACAATTGAATGTTTTGAATCATTGTTCGTGTTACGAGAAAAATAGGAATAGAATATCCATGCGATCACAACAATGCTCGAGAATTGAAATTGAATGAGTTCGGTAAACAAAAAGATTCTGGAACAAAGCTTACTTGAGCTGTTCAGAACAAATAGTTTAGCTGCCGAATAATTAGAACAGGAATTTAGGAAATTAAGAGCAAGATATGTTGTGATAGGGAAGAAACAAATATCAAAACACATACTAATTATGATTTGGAAATAGAAATTCTGTTTCAGAACACTGTATTTCTCACCAAAAATGTTATTTGGTATTGTCATTTTCTTAGAGTAAATGGCTAACAAGTTTGTATTCTCAAACAATCCTACGGAATTAGTCTTACTTGATTCCTGAAGAGCATCGGAAAAAGGAAATCATAAATCAGTCTTGAAGTTCAGTAGAATTTTTCTTATAAGTCTCTGGAAAGGCCATTGCTGATCGAAAGTACGAAACTTTTCTGATACGACTGATTTCTTTCAAAAATACAGTTCCAAGACGGCAAAAATGCAGTTTTTATAATGTCTTTCTTGCCGTTTGCTTAGTATTAGACATTTTAAATTGTCGTTATAATGTAATAATTTAAATTTCTACGGCAAAATTGATTGCCCATAAAAATCTTATTAATGTCATATTGACATTACACTTACATTTGCTGCAAAATGTGTCATCCATCCTTTAAAGGGGTCTATACTTGAAGATCCATAAATTTCATTCCATGATTTATCTGAGAGCCAGTCAGGAGCTGGATTCTTTTGAGGGCAATCTAGAGATATTCCTCCAGTCAAGAAAAACCTCCAAACAGATTCATTGATCTTGTTTCTAAAAATTATAGATAAAATCTTTTTATAAAGAATAGATCCTTAAATATTCTATAATAAAATCAATCAATTACTAACTGTCCTTTGGCTATTCCAATACATAAGAGAAAAGAAAAAAGTAATTTATCTTTTTCAAACAGAGATCGACAAATATTTTGATACACTGCTCTTGTAAAGTGATTATTGAGATTTTTAAGTCTAGTATTAAGATCATCAGAATGTTCACTTTTTTCAATGGACTTTAATAATTAATATATAAAACTGTTATTAAATTTTTACTAAATTAGCATACATGAATGTATAAATTTATGAACCATGACAACGAATATTGATACATTGGATCGAGATTCGCCAAGTCAGAAATCGTGAAGAATAAAATACTTCCGTGATGAGCCACCTAAATGAACAAAATTCTTGAATAAAGATATTTTATACTATTTTAAACGTATTATCATTATATTTAAAGTGACTATAAAATTGTTTACAAAAACTTACTTGTAATTGTTTTTAGTACAAATCTATAGGTATAAGTTAAAATTTTTCAAAAAATAAATCTGGTACTTAATTAGTTAAAGAATTTTAAGGAAATTAAAATATTTATAAAAATACCAAAGTTTGTCCACGAAAACCATATTTTTGGGTAGGACATACTTAACTTGTTCTGATCAAACAAATAAAATCATTTAAAATTTACACAAGTAAATAAATTAATTATTCAAATTACATAGATAAATAAATTAACTATAAAATTTCAACATAAAATTCAAAAAATCCGAAAAATAGAGAAAAAGTAAAGTTAAAGATTATGAAAACGACATTTACTAGATTTTATTAAAGTTAGAGGTTTTCTGAAAGGATCACCTGAAAATCTATCTCTTTGCATATATTCATTTAGATAACGTTTTGATTAATCCTTTATAATTGTTATATTATCATTTATGATAATATATTTTAAAAATTAAAAAAAACGAAAAATATTTAAAAACAATTTATATATGTTTAAATAATATGTTATATCATAAATATGAATCTTGTTCAACTTTTATTGATTTTATCATTCTTCAGATTTATACAGCATGGCATCACGAGCAAACGTTACAGCTCAGAAGTACTTGAAGAACTGATGTTTAAGAAGAAAAAAAGAAAAACTATTCATCTTCGAGAGACATCATTGCAAGGAGAGATCAATAACCGACCACATAAAACACGTGAAAGAGTTTATTAGTCTCTTCGATCAATCGGTGTTAGAAGATTCCGTAAAGATGGATATTTTTATGTCCTATTTTGAAAAAAAGCTTAATTGCTGAGATCTAATGCGAGTCGGAAGCTGATGTTACAACGATGAATTACAACACAATGTCATCGAAATTGATTGGCAAATTTGATTTAAAGAAATCAAAAGTGGGTCAGTTAATACCCTTGATACGAGTGAAACAGGAGGAAAGAGAAACTTTATTAGACTACGCAAATAGAATAAAAGTGGAAACTTTTCATTTACCGGTAAAGTCGGATAATATTCTTGTAAAGATATTTCGACATTGTATAAGAGACAAAAATGTAGCAAAAGTATTGAAAATATTGAATCCATCCACAATAACAAATGCTTTAACAATGGTTAGAGAAGAAGACTGTGAAAAATTTAATAATAATAATAATCATGAATTCTATAAAATGAACAAAAATATAGAAGTATCAGAGTTATTGCAGGAAATTAAGAAGTTAAAGCAAGAAAATAAGCAGCTACGATATGAGATATCAAAACTGAAAGATAGGCGTTTTCCGAAAATTAACAATTTTCAAAGAAATAACAAATACGGAAACGTTAAATTCTACAAATGCAATAAAATAGGGCATATTAAGTGATTTTGCGGAACAATAATATGTTATGAATGCGGCGGAAATCACAAAAAAACTCACTGTCCGAACCTCAAGACGATGAAAGGGATGCAGGAAGAAGAACTATCAGATACCCAGAGCATTAACTCGACATCTAATTCTTCAAGATCAGAGACTAGACAGTTTCAATTTCAAAATCTAAACTAGAAAAACAGGAACTGACCAACCAGTATGTGGATTACATAAATGGCACGACCGAAAAGCCTAAAAGTTCACTATACAAAGAGGTATTGATGAAAATATCATCAACAATGAACAAACCCATTGTTCAATGTACTATTGATAACAAAAAGTAAATGTTATGTTCGTCATTAGAGTCGATTTAAACGTGATAAGCGACAGCCTTGTAAAACGTTTAACAGAAGAATCAGGTATAGGGATATATTCATCAAAAACAAAAGTCAGATGTACCAACGGTCAAACAGTAATTTGCAAAGGAAAAATTTAACTTTCTATAGCGTCGAAACATGTTTTTGATATTATGTCAGATATATCACCAGATATTTTTATTGGATTGAGAAACATGAAAAAATATAGTATAAGCGTCGGGCCAGAGATTGATTCTGTCGAAATTCAAAACGTTATTGTTCCATTCGTTTCAGCCACCAAAGCTGCGACGACTTTAAACTAATCCTACCGTATTTAAGGGTTTTGATGCGGATGAAGAGGCAAAATAGCTCAGAAGTTTTTAATTAAGCGTGTGATTTTATGTAATCATGTAGAATTGTCCGGATCTCGAGAATTCTTCGTAAAAGGCACTGTTTCAGATGAAAATATACAGAAATTATTAATATCCGATGATATATTATTTATTGAGGGTAAACTGAAAATGACAGAGAAAGATTTATTAATTTGTAATTCATTAGTTACTGCACATGAAGGATTTATATATGTTTGAATATATATGCCAGATGGAGGTGTCAAAATGTTACATGCTGGATCTGTTTTAGGGCATGTGGGAGATTAGAAAGACGAGATGATACAATGTACCAAGAAAAGCATTTTTAATTTATCCCAAGGATGAAAAGAAAGAGAAGTATCCAAATTAACTGCTGTTTGTTTCGGCAGAATATGGAAATTTTCAACAAATATACGTTAGACGTTGGTGTCACAAACATTATCGAACATTCCATATTAACAAGAGAAGCAAAACAAATTGCATTCAAACCTTGAAGGATTCTGATAGGTTTAGAAGAAACTGTAAATACTAAGTAAAAGAGTTAAAAGAGGCGGGTATAATCAGGCAAAGTAATTCTCCTTGGAATTTTCCATTAGTAATAGTTAAAAAAAATGGAGATATACGATTATGTATTGACTACCGGGGATTAAATGCAAAGACCGAACGTCCAATATATCCGATCCCAGCAAGCGAAAAAATTTTCGATGCGATTGGAGAAGAGAAATATTTTTCTATGCTAGACTTATCAATCGGATATTATCAAATCCCAATAAAAGAGGAAGATATAAAGAAAGCAGCATTTACAACAAAATACGGACAATACGAATTTACCCGAATGTCATTCGGTTTGTGTTCAGGTTGATGATGAATCTTATTCTGCAAAGAGAAAACTGGTCAAATTGTTTGATTTATTGGAATGACGGCCTCATTTTTGGAAGGACAATAGAAGAGTACAATAACCGATTAAGTTTAGTGCTTCAGAGGTTAAAAGAAGCAGGTCTTAAATTGTCTCCAGAGAAATGTTGCGTTTTGAAAACCAGTGTACGGTATCTTGGTCATATAATAGATGCGGAAGTGGTGAAAACGGACCCTTAAAAATTGGGTGTAAGGAAAAATTGGCATATATTGAATTATATAAAGGAGTTACAATCGTTTCTAGGATTATGTAACTATTATAGAATATTCATTAAAAATTATGCCATATTATCGGAACCTCTCACTTCGATGACTAAGACAGATTCAAAGTTTCAGTGGAACACTGAGAAAATTCATTCGTTTAATAAAGTGAAAGATGCTTTATCCTCCCCACCCATTTTAGCTCTTCCAACACCAGATGGTCATTACATACGGGAAAAGATGCTTCACAAAAATCAATTGGTGCTGTATTATCGCAAATACAAAATGGTTCAGAACGTGTTCTTGCATACGCATCAAAACCTCTAACTAAAAGTCAAAAGAAATATTACATTACTCCAGAGGAACTGCTAGCAGTTTATGTTTTTTTTTGAAATTTAAACATTATTTATTAAGTCATAAATTTGAGGTCAGAACAGATCTTGAAGCTTTAAAATGGTTCTTAAAATGGGACATTCCAAATACGTCGCAATTTTGTGTGTGGAAGTCAGATTTGGAAGTATATGATATGACAATAGAATACCGGAAAGGAAAAGATCAAGCAAATGCCGAAGCTCTATCAAGATTGGGTTATTGTGAACAAAGCACTCTAAATCATAAAGAACCACTGAAAAGACGAAAATTTAAAGTTTTCGAAGACAGTTCAAGCAATTCAAGCAATGAAAAAGCTATATGCAAATTATTTATAAATTATGACAATCAATTTAAAGATGTTGTATGGATAATTAAAATGATTACAAAAAGTATAACCATAACCGAAGTTCCTACGGAAATCAAAGAAGATAAATGTTTTAAACAACCATTTGCACGTTTATCAGATCTAAGACTACGAGGAGACTTATCTTATTTACTAGATAATGACATTTACAGATTAGTTATTCCAAAGGCTGAAAGATATATTATTATTAAACAAATTCCCGAAGATCTGGGGCATATAGGTATTGAGAGAACCACAGATGCATTAAAAAATGAATTTTACTGGTCAAGTATGGATCACGATATAAAAGATTTTGTTACTAAGTGTGAAGCGTGTGCGAGATTAAAATGTAAAAATGGTCATGATAGAGCACCAATTACCCACATAGAAGCAAACAGGTCATTTGAAGTGATCGAAATAGATATCTGAGGACCGTTCGAAACTTTTAAAGAAGGATCTCGATATATTTTAGGAATAATCGACTACTTCTCCTTTAATCCTTTAATCCCTCTTAGAACAATAGATTCAAAATCTATAATAAAATTATTATGGGATTAATGGATATCAATTTACAGGAAACAAGAGCGTATACATTCAGATAACGGTTTTTACTTTGTTTCTGCTGAATTTAAAACCTTTTGTTTTTCGATGAATATTAATCAAACTCAAAGCTCACTATGTTATCCACAATCAAATGGATCAATTGAGCGAGTTTTTCGCACAACTAAAGAAATGATAAATGCGTCTATGTATTCTCGTAACACACGGGATTGAACAGAAGTTTTTACAATTTTAGAATACGGTTTGCGATGTGCAACACAGAAATCCACGGGGCATAGCCCCTTTGAAATAATGTATGGAAAAAAACCGTCATTACTAAATTTTAATGAAAAAAACAAGGCCAGAAGAACAGTAAGTGAATATGTATCGTGGTAAATGAACACGCAACAAAAGCTGAATAAATTAATCTCAGATAATATAAAAAACTTTATAACAAAATCTTTATAACAAAAACAGGTGGTAAACCAAGCTCAGAGTTGGAGAAAGAAACGGGGAAGAAACAATTAGGGAAAACGAAATACGTCGGACCGTTTACTATAAAGAAGATAAATAATGATTGAACTTATGAATTATTGGACAAAGTATCTCATAAGCTCTTGAAAAGAAACTACAATCAAGTTTAAAGATATAATGGAAGATTAAGTATTCCTTGTGATCGGACATCAAGTGTATCATTCAGCTCCGTTGCAAAAACGATAGTCAAGGAAAACAGATATCCAGTAAGAAGCACAAGAAATTCAATTCCAAAATATCGCTGAACCAAGAGGGGGATGTTATATTATTATTTATGATAATATATTTTAAAAATTAAAAAAACAAAAAATATTTAAAAACAATTTATATTTGTTTAAATAATATGTTATATATTAAATATGAATCTTGTTCGACTTATTGATTTTATCATTCTTCAGATTTATACAACAATAATTTCTTTCAAGTTTCCATTTGCTCCAATCTTGACAATATATCTCTTAATATTAAGTTTGAATACATATAAAAGAGTCCACAAAACATACTGAAAAATGTACTCTCTCATCACGTTAACACGCTTAATATTGATTGGTTCTTATAATTGTTCTTAAAACAAATATAATTATAAAATATTATTAAAACAAACATCGTCACGGAAATTGAAAAGGAATAAGTTAATTAATTTAATTAATTAAATCTAAATAAGACCTAAACTGAAATTTTATATTGAGGTTGAATATGATTGTTTAGTAAGCGGGGAAAATATTTTTCTAAAATAATTTGTTCCGCAATAATAAATTGAGGGCAATATTTATTGAAATAGATACAAAATTCCTTAATGCCACAATATTCAAATTCGATTATTTAAACAAATTTGTTTTTTCATATTTTTTATTTTCTATACAAAATTTGATTAATAATTTTATTAATCAATTTTGTGTCCGATTAATTTTGATTTTACGATGATGACGATAACGAAATGTAATCATTTGAGATTATGTGAGAAGTGGTTGCAACATCAATATCAGGATTCATTTTTTTAACACCAAAATTTATTTTTATAACAATTCACATATTTAAAACAAATTTTCCTGTTAATTTAATTATCTCGACCCAAATTAATCTATTAAATTCTTTTCAATTTAATTTTTAAAATCCTGAAAATTTATTTCATAAATTATTTAAACTTTATTTTCAAATTTTATTTCAAAGTTTATTTAAAATTGCTCATTAAAAATATTTTTATTTATAAATACATATTTAATATTTTTGTTTTCTTGTCATTTTTAATTTTAAGATATTTAATAGATACATTAAAAATATTTTTTATTTTTAAATAGATATTTTATTTTGATGATTTTCTTTTATTATATAATTTTTAATTTTTTTAAAATATTTAAAAACACATTAAAAAATATTTTATTTTTAAAAAACGTTTTTGATTTTTAATAGTTGTTTTATTATATCATTTTTAATTTTAAAATATTGAATAAGCATATTAACAGAAAAATATTTTAACCTTTAAATTTAAAAATAATAAATTATTCAGGCGAGATAAAAATTTAAATTAACCCCTCATAAATTAAATTTGTTATTTTTAATTTTTTAATTTACATTTATTATAAACACAATTTTTATGGGAAAATTGTGATCATTACACACGTAAAAAGAAGAGGTGTAATTAAAACAAAATTTACAGGTTTATATCCATTGCGAACCAAATTTATTTCACTTTCAGTTTTATTAGCAATTTCTTGTTTTACGGATATTTGTTCAGACAGAACTTTACTCGACGAAAGAACTTGTACTGCTTTTTCGTCTTCCAATATATTTCCTTTGGAAGAGGACAAAATTTGTAAAATTTGGTCTTCAATTTCTTTTAATTGTTTTTTATTAGCTGCACTTTCAATAATAAGTTGACCGCGAGTTTTTTCAAGTTCTGGTTTTTCTTTAGCAGTAACCAGTCCTAACATTTGGTCTTCCAAACCAGTAGGAGTTATCATAAAATTTACCAGAGTAACTTTAACTGACCATTCCGGTAAATAATGTGGATTTCGTAATCTAGTTGTTATATAAAATCGAAAATCTTGACTGTATTCCACAACATGGTCACCAAGACGAATATATTCAACATTTGACTAAGGAAAATAATGTGATAGTATTATACAAAATAAAGATTTTATCTCTACTTGTTTGAATGTTTGCTTTAATAAAACACTCTCTAACACTGAATCTAATTCCTCACCAACGTTTTCCAGCAAACAAGGAGTTCCAAACTTGACATAAAAATTATTTTTATAATATTAATTAAATGATTAAGATATTTACTTGCAAACAGTTTTCTAATATTCTTAAATATCCTTTATCTGAGAGTTTAATCACTTCTAATTTATTTTGCTCACTCTCCATCTTTTTTATCCATTTATTTGCCTGGCCCTGGGGATCAATTAAAAGAGACCATCTATTACTTGATGTTACGATAACGGCATTGTCAATAGAAAATGAATCAACTGGTAAACCAAAAATTTGCCAATCTCGGATTTTTACAGGATCTCCTAACACGGAACTTAAAGAAAATGAATCTTGACTGCTAACAGGAATCCCCATTGACTTGCAATCATTTCGCCACAGATCAATGCATTCCTAATATATATTAATAATATTTAAAATTAAAATATAAAAAAATGAATACTTGTCTATAGGCATAAGTAAATGGGCCAAGATAGACTACGATGCCAGCACAGATAAGTACATCGCCAACCATATTATCAAACATGGTTGTCAAGTCGGATATAACATTTCCCCATCGACTTTTTTCTCCTCCAAGTCCAGCAATAAGTTTTTCTGCTCTTTCAATTTTTACCTGTTAATTAATACATAATTCTTTAGTTAGCATTAAAATCATTAATGAAATAACGCAATTGTGAAATTAATTAAAAATAAGTATACAGAATATGTTTATGAAGGAATGGATAAGTATTAAGATTGACATTTTTGTATCAACAACCTTTTAATTCTTCATAAATTTACAAACTAAGCTAATGTATTCAGGAAAATGATTTCTAACCTAAAATATACTTTAATCAGCACCGAATAATGATTATTTGCGACTCACTTATGGGGGAGAGTATTTGGAGATTTGGGTGAGACAGATAGATGGAAATTATTATTTTCAAATGAATTGATTAATAATTAATGTAATAGGTGACTTTTGTCACAGTTTTCGCATTTTGTTTAACGATTGTTGGCACGAATTCAATGTTGAAATTTTTGCTGAAGAGATTATAATTTGTTGTGAAAATATAATATTTTGAAGGTCAATTATAACTTTTTAAAACTCTATTGCGTTGAGAACGTGTTGATGATGTTCATTAATATTAGGTTGGTCGAAAAATAATGGCGGTTTGGGACACAAACTTCAAAGACGTGCAAATTCACAAAAACAAAAGTTTATTAATCAAAGTATGAACCGTTGGCATCAATACATTTTTGCCAACGAGAAACAAGTTGTTTTATTCCATCAGCATAAAAATGCATCGGTTCTCGAAGCGACGAATTCTTGGAAGGCATTTTGAGCATCATTTTGGCTTTTGAAATTTTTTTCACGTAGGAAGTTGTACAAATGCCTGAAAAAGTAGAAGTCCGTTGGCGAGAGGTCTGATGAATATGGTGGATGAAGCAGTGTTTCATAGCCCAACTCATTAAGCTTTTGAAGAGTCACTTTTGAAATATGAGGTCTAGCGTTTTCATGAAGAAGGATGGGACTTTTTCGATTGACCAATCCCGGACAAAGGGTTTTCAATTTTTTATGCATTTCATCAATTTCATGACAGTTCATCTTCGCTGTGATTGTTTCACCTGGATTCAAGAAACTATAGTTGATGATTCCAGCATCACACCACCAAACTGTCACCATAACCTTACGGGGTGTTAGTTTCGGTTTTTGAAAGTGTTTCGGTACTTCATCTTTGTCCAACCACTGTGCAGATCGATGTCGGT